>JAMAHF010000077.1:0-176701 GCA_023627405.1 Penicillium sp. S1316
GGGGGGGGTCCTGCATTTTCACATTTATTTTATCGTGTATATTCTAGAACATGAGAGAAGAGCACCACAAGACGCATTTCATTGCGCGTAGGAGAGAGCGAAGGAAAAAAAAAAAAAAAGGAATAAAAACTGTCTGTATGGTGCTGCTTGCGTAGTACCTCCATCACTGCAAGTGATGGATCCGTGCTTGCCAGCTCAAGGACAAGGTTCCTCACGCGGCGAACCGTCGGATACAGCGAGACTTTGATGAAGATTTGCCGGTAGTGCGCGAAACGCCCCGGGGCGAGTTGCTATAGTTGCTTGAATGTATGGCAGAACAGATTTTTATGATCCATCGGAGTGTATCTTTCTGGGTTTGCTGAATATGTCTTGTAGGAGGAGTTACAAAGAGAGAAGAAAGGAGCGAGACGACATACCGGGAAAATCCAAGGGTGGTAATGCTAGAAGGCATACATATAAGTATCTAATTTGGAGGACCATTTGCCTCTCGGGCGTGGTCCACATTCATAATGGCTCGGTCTGTGCACATACTACGTCCGGCAGAGCTAATCTATGGCCAGCCAAACGATGTAAGTCTAAAGCACGTTTTCTAATGACTGGCTAGACTGCCTGGCCTCCAATCTGTGGATGTTTTGTACATCGTCGGTACATGGGCTTTGACGGAGCGGCTGTTGGCTAGTAAATGCCAAAGAAGGTTTTTATTCCTATAATGCCAAGGTTAATGGTTTGTTGAGAAGCAGTTGTTGGTTCCCGAGTACTTGGGATGCCGTGGTAAACTTTTAACCAAATGGCCACGTCAATGCTCGATTAACCACCATTTGGTCAGAGATGGAGACAAGTAATGGAGGCCAGGTGCGCATGTGGAGAGTCTCCCGGTTCTCCAAGAAGGCAAATCCGTTGCTTGTGCGAAGTTCATCTCATAGCCCACGCCTTCAGTCTACGATACTCTCATACGATCAATGTGAGGGACCATAGGCCTTGTTCAGTTCCAATCTGATTACCTACTACTTTTGGTATCTGCTGAGACCGGGAACGCGTGGAAGCATCGATCCTGATCTCGGCGCCAACAATCCCGTATATCTGCTACGATGTGCGTCCACGTTCCAAACCAAGTACAGGGTAGGATTATAAATATTCTGTAGTCCAACCAAATGAATCGTAAGTCGTATGGACGTCTCTTCACACTTCTGCCGCTCCAATACCGCGATTGCCTAATCTGGTGGTTTCCATAAGCTCTTTGTAATTAAGGCTAGGGCGATAGCTCCAGAACCAGAGATAACCCGGCGTTTCTGCCCCCGTCAATCAAACCCCTGGATTTGGTCAAGCCCCACTGAGCCCACCTAGATCAACTGCTTATTGTCTATTACTTCACGGCCGATGACAGGTGCCAAGAATATTCTTCCCCAGGGCAATTGCAGAAATGGGAGGCCGCGTATCCACAGGTGACTCGGTTTCTACGGGCGAATTTGCACTCCTCAGCGCAGTATGGCGCCTCCTTTCTGGTTTGTAAACTATTGCTAAGAGGCTTTATATCCGTGTTGCAACATCAGACCTCGTCGGTAGTGGCGAAGTCTGTGCCCTTTCAGGTATAAATACATCGCTAAAATGCCCTGCAAGGACCTGATAATCACACTGCAACGAGAAAAACTTTCCTCTCTCCGCAATAAAAGTCCAATACATCCCTCACAATGAAGGTCCTCGGTGCTATCGCGTTTATGGCCTTTTTCGGCAACATCGCCGGTACACCTATTTTCCCAATCTGACCTCAAGAATGGCCGCCAAAACATTCAGAGCTTACAACTAACTGGCTTAATCCTTAGCTGGTGTTGTCCCTGCTACCTGGAAACGTCAGGATGCGGGTGAAGGTATAACCGAGGCTTAATCTTGACCTGCAACACCTGTCGCTTACTAGACCTTCCCACAGACACTGTTAGCTCCCCACCATGGAGACGCGATGATTCTGGCGAGGGTATGTTGATTCTAACGGTCTACCAAGTTTGACCACTCACTAATATACAGTTAGACACCGTCTCCTCTCCACCCTGGAAGCGCGATGATGCGGATGAGGGTATGTTCGAGCGAACATATTACCTTGCACCCAGCCTCGATTACTGACGTACCTTATCACGTTTAGACACCGTCTCCTCTCCTCCCTGGAAGCGCGATGACGCGGATGAGGGTATGATTATGCTGTCGAGTGAATCTACTACTTTGTACCAAGCCTTGATTACTGATATAATCACCTTTAGACACCGTCTCCTCCCCTCCCTGGAAGTTCTAGACCGAAGGCCAGGTTTTTTACTCCGCTGGCCTAGATCGCCCTAGAACTACCTTGCAATTCTTGGAGAAGGAATACCTTTCCGTGCACTGGACCTTGCTATCTTCGGGCGTACTGTTGATCAATACTTCCATGTATCAGTCCTCTGAATAGCCGGCTTAGATAACAATGATACATTGGTCTTCGATCTCGCCAGACCCTTCCCGATCCGCAGGATGTAGCCTTGTGCGACGCATAAAACTTCTCAGCTCATACACCTGGCTTCCGCGTAATGTCCCCGGCGATGGTGTTTTTCTGACCCTTTCAATTCGCCCTCACGCTGTTGTGTAGTATGTTTTCTGGGGTTCGCAAAAAGCGAATCTAATTTCTTGCACACAATGTCGGCGATCTGGTGGCGGGGCGGATTTGGAAGTGCTTGCAGGACTAGATAACATCTGTAGCCTTGTCTTCTAATACGCAAAGGGAGAAGGGAATGAAGGGGGTTTTGTCTCGCGAGCCGATTCATAAAATGCTTCTTGTCATGCTCGTCGACCCTGGGCCCACTAATTCTAATCCTGCGCGCCATACAAATTCTTTCCACGCCGCGCTCTGTTTCGAGGGTTGCTATTCGCGTAAGCGCCGCCCTCGAGACACTTACATCTTACAACAAGGGTGCTTTACCACAACAAAAAAAAAAAAATTCCAACTAGATAAAAATCTACAAAAACATACAACAGTAGGGATTCGCATGTGGTCACCCACCATACTACTAACCTACCGGCGTGTGGCTTAAGTACGGCTGAGCGGACGGGAAGCCCTGTTCTCCACACCCTGTGGTCGTATGTACCAGGTAGACAAGCTGATAGGTACATAATGAAAGGAACAAGCAAATGTTACCTTATTCTCTGGGGAACACCAAGAATCAAGACTGTGTACGTCGCAACCATCCGCTCTCGCTCTCCGAGTCAGTCTGCACCAAACACGGAAAGAACTCTTAGCCAATTTAACCCCATTCCCATACCGTATCAAAAACGCAATTGGATCCGGATCACTCGCCCACTGCCACAGCTTCCACAAGGTGAAAACTGAGCACTCCATGGACCCGTCATAGTCATCGTGAGTCTCATCCAGATCAGGCCACGCCTCAACGGTCTTCACGCAACACGACTTCCCGTTTACAACCTAGGCTCGAGCATCATCCACTACTTCCCCTTCAGCAGACGATAGAGCCACCGTATCGGCCAGAACCCGGAGCACGTCGTCATCAACCACAAGGCACGCATGGCGGCTTATGGCATCCCGCTCTCTGCGCGCCTGGCATTGTTTAGTGTAAGCTTCCAAATGCGACCGGAGAGCCGCGAGCGATAGGCCCGCGAAGCGCGCAGGGTCGTCCATGATGACGGGACGGTATCGAGACCGGATCGTTTCGTACGCGATTGTGCCCGCAATGCTAGTTGCGTGGCCGGCCTGCTCGTCAGAGATTGCTTGCTTGGTGGAGGAATTTATGAACTCCATGACTCAAGGAAATAGCAGGTGGGGCTGGGGGCCGTATGCTGTGCGATATATTGCGATCCTCAAGTTGAGACTGGGAAAGGTGTTCAATCTGCGAAAGACCCTTAGACTGGGGACCACCTTCTCAATGCTATACACGACTGGATGGCTGGGAGGAGAAAGTGAGGCGAGAGTAGTCAGGGGAAGCGAGCGCAAAGGTTTTTTATCGCCGATGACTAGTACTTATCACAACTGCCGCGAGATCAGTCAGGTCATCTTCCAATGTTCTGCCAACTCTTGAGGCAAGCTCGTCGATTCGCAGTACTATCTGCATTTCTTGGTAATATACCAACATTTCCCTACCTGCGCGGTTTAATCGTCATGTACGCTATAATGTGCTCAGAAGCAATCAGTCTGTTTAGAGATATTCCAGGCCCTAGACTATCAATCAATCGATTATGACAAAATGAACATATTTGTGTGGAAAAAGGTATTTACGCTTAAGGAAAGGTTGATTCTACTCCCAGGTGCCAACTAGCGCCTATGTAAACTTAGACTCAAGCAATATGCTCAAACAGTAATTGCCTGACTTAGTACAGTCCCAACAAGTTATCCTGTCTATAAAGGTAATCTCCCAAACATATAAACAGAGCTACCACGTAGGGCTTAGCCCTTGTTTTTCTATAGCAGAGATAATAAGACCAATAAGTCTCCAATAGCTAATGGCCTCGGAAATTTTAATCTAGGGCAACACACCGCAGAGCTGATAGGGATATTGCAAAATATTAGCTTAGTCTATCAAGTTGCTTGCCGGATTGGAGCCGGCAATAGAACCCAAGTAGATTAGCAGAAAAGGGACAAGTAATTGCGAAAAGGTCAGTTGAAGAGGATATAAGAAGTTATAAGCTCTTTCTAGATGGTATGATCCCAAGTAGCAGGATTTTATGTTCGATTTCCAGTGGCTGTTCGAAGAGAAATAGAAAGGAAAAAGAACGATAAAAAAAGAAGCAAAACGTACAGCAGGAGAATATTGCATGCAGCAACATACCATTGTATGGCGTAGGTACAGCTAAGTTGAGGAAAATCCCTGTTCTTTCTATGATTAAGGTGTATATAAGCAACATTTGTGGACTACTACTGCTAACTGTTTGAGATTTATTAATTTGCCGGCCATGAAGACCAAAGATGGCATGGCACAGCATGTCCAAAAGCGCACTAGCATAGGTGCCCAACATACTAGCGGAGACATAGCAATATGGTAACAAGCTGTGAGCTGTAGTCCTCAGACCTGAATGAGCAGCCTGTACATAAAAAGATGCCGCCTAATCAGTGATCCGCAGCACAGATATCCCCATTTGGTGGATTTGTGCACCCCTCAAAACAAAACTCCACCAACTGCAGTCCTCCAACGTCATCTACGCAACGAAACAGTGCCGATTCCGGGTCCGAATATGCCGCATCGGCGGATAAATCGAAGAAGGGGCCAGTAATAGGGATGGACGCGCGGAGTTCTCTCTCGTTATAGCCTATATCGGCGGGATAATGATATCAGCTCAATGAAGCGTCAAGGTTGGGATGGGAGTAGTTATACAGCGGGCAAGAGCTAATTGGGAGCAGGGGTATGTTTATACCATTGTACTTGATCAGAGTAGACCCGCAGTACACGAGGGTTTTCCGACATGCATCTGAGAATGAGAGGGCTCCTTGCACCATAAGGGCCGTAAAGACAAACTTGTAGGCGCTTAGTTTCATGGTTTTCCTGTCGCAGCGTGGAGCTGATTTGGTGGGGAGGAAGAAAACTGGTGCACATCCAGTAGATATAAGGAGCAATATATACTCAGCCCAAATTTCGGGAAATTTCACATCCGAGGCATGCAAGGGATAAGTAGGCCTAGCCATAAAGTCATCCTAGGGAGTATGGCTGTACGACCCTGAAACCTTGTTATGAGGCCCCGTGCTTACGCCTGATGAGGACTCACGTTCAAACAGAACAGTCTGGTGAGAGATTTGGAATGAGTCGACATTCCATTGGCTCTATGAGGATGGGCGTTCTGGGTATTGTAAGTATAACGTCTTTAGCAAAAGACCAAACTGACACGATGGATAGTGTGGTTAAGCTACCTAAATCAGTCAGCGTAACTCTTTTATTGTCCATTTACTACAGCCGCCCCGTATCCCCTGCGGCTCTTTCTGCGAATCGCCTGTTCCAATGTCAAAATCAACCCAACCGCCTTGTGATCCTCTGTAAGCTTAGGATGCCGTTGCGCAAAGTATCGACCATACTTGAATATGGCCCAGTAGCAGCTCGCGACGTTGACGAAGCTTATAAAGATCTTATACAACATCTATTTGATCAAATCAGTTGTTGGCTCTCATAGAGCGAATTGACATAGAAGCGTAACTCACATAAGATCCGACCACGGTAGCCATGCTGCTGCGCGCCTTCTTACGGCGGAGATGGATTTCGTTGAAGAGGATGGCATGAAGCAGGTACAGGCCCAGTATTGCTACTGACATGCCGACGAAGAACCATGGTTGCACGATAAGCGAGATTGGCAGTATAAACGGAGTTAGCAGGTATAGAATGGTGTCGTATATCTGATTGTCGTGGATTAGCAGGAGATATCAATCGGCGGTGACATATCCCATACGTACCTCTTGAAAAATAACAATCTTTGTTCCAACTTCCCATTTCCCCAACTTCCAAGATCCGAATATATACGACAGGTTGTGCCACACGCCAGTTGTTGTGAAGAAATTCCACCTTGTAAAGCGTTGTCTGAAAACCGTCATCTCGCCAAATCCTCCCCTTTCTCCTTTGCTATCTGCAAATAGCAAACACGAAGGGGTTCCTGTCTCCACAAACACAGCACTGCACATCTCAATTCGCCCGCCCATTCTCCGACACGAATCCCCGAGGAACCAATCCTCGCTGATGGAGAATCCAGGGTGATGCTCCAGCGTCTTCTGCAAGAACGCGCGGTCCCAAAGCGAAATAGCCCCGTGCGGGAAATTGGCACTGCCGACTTTAGCCGAAAAGCATCGGTGCAACCCAGCCAGTTTATACTCCAGATCCTGTGCTCTCTGGCACCATGATACTGTGTCCCCTGGCAGGGCTGTATCAACACCAGCCGCTTTTATCGTGTAGCCAATACACCGAGTGGTATCGGACAGACGAGAGGAGACAACGATGAAGTTGGGAGGGAGGATACAGTCGTCGTCCATGATGAGGACAGAGCGGAACCGCTCGACAGCGTAACATCCGACGAACAGGGCAACGATCTTGGACCCGACCGGACTCCAGATGTGGTTCACCCCGTAAGCCCGGCATATCTCTTCGGTGTTGTCCAGCGGCGTCGACGAGTTTCCATTGGCGATGATGTAAATGTTCTCTGCTGGAAACACCTTCATAGCCGCATCCAGAGTCCGGCCCAGTATCGGGGCCGATCGGTAGGTTGGTATCAGGAGGGCGGTGCTCAAGGCTCGATGCTCTATATTGCGTTGCTCGTAGTACTCTGGTCCTGGTGCATCATCCTCGAATGCGACCAGAAGCGGAGTGTAGGTATAGCTGGACAGCTATCAGCACGGGCCTTCTCGAGTGGAACCATTTTAAGAAAACCCACAATATGAGTGTACCGATCACAATAGCCCATCCCCCATGGAAAACGAACTTGTGTTGCATCAACCAGTACAACCACCAAACTGCTCCCTTCCATAACGGCACTCCAATGAGACAAAGGTAAATGAAGGCACAGAAGAGCGTATAGGTACCATATTCAATCAGGGCTCCTGTCCATTTCCCGCGCCCGTGCTTGATATGCACTAAATTCGCCATGTCATACAGGGCTGCAGGGTGGTTGCCGTGAGGATTCTGACCCAGAGATCTCTCGCACCCTTCCTGCTGCCTGAGTGCGTCTCTCCAATGGAGTTTCAGTGACATTTCAGGTCGCTTAGGAAGAACAGAGGAGTCTGTCTCTTGTATCGATGGAGCTTCATGGGCCTGTCTATAAAAAGGTTCCACACCTGGCACCCGCGCTCGTTTGTGTAGGCTTTCTGGTATCCCTGGCAAGGTCGGTGGACCCCTATGGAGGCGTTTGCTCTCCATATTATGGTCGTCGCTTCTCGGATATGGTAATAAGAGAGTGTCGGAGCTCTTTAGCTTCCGTCTGCGTAGGATAGAGAATCATATTTTTGGTTGGTTATGTATTGTCGTACTGGACTAGGGAACACAGATGCACGAATCGATTGCGGAAAGAATTCTAACTCTTTCAGTCGTACGAGGATGTACAATTGCGAATTCTAGGTATCTAAGCGACGCCTGTCTGGCTGGTAGGACTACTATGGCGACCTAACATTCTTTCCTGCCTCCTTGCGTACTCTCTGCTCAGAAGGCTACCAACCATGATTGGCGGGTTCCAATTCTGAGCGAGCTCGTCAATCCTCCCCCAATCAAGTGCGTGCCTGATTCTCAGAGAAATTGAATAGACACCGCGAGCCCTTATGGGCAGCCACAGTAGCACCACCAGAGACCTACAATCGGTGTCATCCGCAAAACTCAACAAGACAAGATCCGTAGCTACTGATCGCGACTGGCTTAATGGAGAAATCCATGATGCAGCGCGCATTGAATCTGATGCCTGGGCGCCTCACTCTCTTTCTAGGACAAACATATCGTTGAGTTTCCAGAACTACACTTACTCTCGACTTTCTGTGCCTAATGTACGTGCCTCTGGTAGCATGGTCGTCATAACTGACATTACTCGTGAATTCTTGCTTGGCGCAATTATTGAGCGAAATGGGGTAGGCTGCCACGCCTGCACTAAATTCGGGCTCGGGCCGTCACGGTGTGGGCGTAAAACTTTCCATTACTATTAAATATGTTTGCTCCTTTTCATTCAGTTATTTATGTCAGACAAAGTTAGGTTTAGGCTAAAAAAAATAGCGTCACCCCTTGCAGATACTTAGCCAAAAGAAGATCAACTAAATATTCCAGACATTTCCATATATATAGCTATTTGATCACAGGAGTGCGTTCTAGAGCACCCCTTGCTACCTATGAGGCCTATCATACAATTGAAGGTTAATAACTCCGGGGCATGTAGTGTCCGACAAGTGGCAGTTTTCTCATGATTCAGCATTGTGGTTGTTCCCCAGAGACTTCTTGGGCTCCTCCAGCTGCTGCCTGTCGCAAGCCGATGACGGGGACGCTTCTATGAAGAGATATATCAACAGCTGACCTTCGTCTCCAATTTAAGGCGCCGTGTTTGTCGCCCTCGTTTTGCTAAGACGGTATCTTTGACGTGCAGACCGTTCAGCCTCCTTCTGCAAGGAGCGGACTCGGTACATTATCTCAACTCGGGAACGCTTCCCGAATGGAATGAATACCATGTCCATCTTTCCGGCAAGGAACTGAGTAGATACGATTTCCGTAATCTTGTGCGCCGCGGAATGCATCGGATGGTCCCCAGGGAGCGATGGGCGATCACCTAATAAATATATTACCGCTCGATCTGAAGGGGCAATCTCATAGATGGGATCCCCTACCGTCGCCCATCTGATGCATTCCGCGCGTGTGCGCGGAGGACAAACATTACTGATGGACCGGACCACAACCTGCGAAGGTGAACTCCCGCCGCGTTGGCCGACGTCTTCACCATTCCTGAGTAAGACAAGGGATCGCATTGACCCTCCTGGTCATACCATACCTGAGGCTATTATTACTACTAATACACAAGTACCAAACCTGGACGGAGATTCCTCAAACTTATTCCCAGGAATGGAAGAGATAGGATAGTTACTATCGACCTTCGAGATCTTGTAAAGCAGCAAAGCCAGTGGTGAACATCTGTACCCTAGGCTTTAGGTTTGTTTGAATTCTCTCGGTACCTGGTCACAGTCTATCCATCAACATTTGGCGGTTGGAACTTACATTAACAAAACAAGTTTGACCACGCCTTATCATTCCAAGTTGCAAAACAGTTGCCATTGGGCATTTTAACCTCAGCTACAAACAACATTGGCCCATTCCACACCTGTAGTTTCCATCTGCCAGTCATCCTCGAAGGTAGTCGAAGTACTTCAAACACGCTCCCTACGCCGGACCAAAATATCGCGTTGCGATTAGGCAGCGGGATTCCCCCATATACAGAAATGTCATGCCTTCGGTCAAGGGGTCCAATCTGAAAGTGCAAAAGTACGTATGTCAAACTAATTTCCAACATATGTAGGCTTGTACTTAACTTTATAGGCTTTATTGTATATAATAAACAGAACCTTGCTTTACTTTATTTTTACCTGACCTGACCATCATTAGCTTTCCAAGCTAGTTGAGTTCTAAGTAATACCCTTATAGCATCTTGTAAGCTAATGTAAACTATCAGGGTTTAGGTTAAACATAATATAAAGTTTTAGGAAGGATACTTAAGAGGACAAGGTCTTTCTATAAAAAAGCAATCCAGGCGAAGCCTATAATAAAGGATACTATTTTCATGTTCAAAGATTCGAAGGCTGGATTTGATTACCCCTCTAGCGAAGCACGTGGGCAAGGTAGTCATTAGGATTCAATAGGCGACAATATCTATTGAGAAGCTCGAATTTTTATGTAGCTCGAAGATAACTTCTAATATAAACGTAAAGTCTTTTTTTCTTGGTTTTATGTCCATTGAATTCCAAAAAGTGTGTTCTGTTGTGGAATGACTTTCAGATTATTTCAATACTTTTGTTGGAATTCATGCCCATACTGCAACCACAAAAAAAGTCTGCTGCTCTATGTGTGGTGATATTTGGTGGCGGCTCAGGTGCGCTTTGCGCCGCGCCATGGCATTAAAACATAATCGCAGGCAGCTTGTCATTGTATTCAGACTTAGACGGGCCGAAGAAAGGCACGATGCCCCGCATTCGTGACCCAACCAAGGCAATTTGCTCCCGTGATGACCAAGCTATCAATAGTCATATTACCGGTAGCGGTTGGAACAAACGGGGTGTTCTGGATGCTCGGTAATGAATCAAAGTCTTTAAAACTAAATAGCTTCTCAGACACAGAGCTTGCTGTTGCCCGAGGTTCATGCTGCGGCCCTCTAATCTCGCCAGGCCTCTCAATGCCCTCCAGCCTGTTGGAGCGATATATTTTCACAGCGATACTTGCTACATACGTGATACTTCACTCTTTGCGCTTGCTAGAAGCTTGTGATAAAATGTCGTACAATATTGGAGACGAGCAGGAGCGAGTTTTATAGTTTGCCCTTATACCAGCTGCGGGGTTCCAACTGGAAGTCTAAGAGCCGGAAGAATGCCTTGCACCTCGCCCGTCTCTGGACATGAGGCTACGTAGGTAAGAGCTGCAAAAGGGAAACACATGCAGCTGCACAGCCCCGACACGTGTCAATTAGCAACTGGCGAAGCCACATTATCGCAAAAGAAAACTCCAAGTTTGATCCGTTTCTGATTTTCCATCGTTGCCACCTTCCAGCTCAATCAAACTCCAGCCTTTGTGTGCATCACCAACATCGTTGATGAGTTATGTGTTTCTACAATCAGAGAAAATTCGCCTGCGGCGACTTCCGTTGGGGCAAGTTTGTACAGAATTGCAACAATGATTATAGATTAGGAGAAACCTGTGGGATGAAGTTGGTTTATGCCACGGAGGAAGTGGCGACGCAATGCCGGTTATGTGAAAAGATTGCGGTCAAGACTCGACGGCGGGCAACAGAGATCGAGAGGGCGAATCGGTATACGCGCGACGGCGGCGGACTAGTTGCATCAATTGATAAATCCCAGAGAGTAGTCTCGGAGCTCGAAAGGGAAATTCAACAACTGGAACGTGAGAGGGTCGATAGGCGCATCGGTTTTGGTCATACAGGACGCGCTCCTCGAGATACACGGCAGCCGCAGGTACCTCCAAAACTACCGAACAGCGGCGCTGCGGGTGAGGATGTGTTGGATAATAGTATGGCCTATACGGACTCAGGATATGTTTCAGCACTCAACTCCAGGGATATCAAACAAGAGGAGAATCCCACGAGGGACACAAAAACCCTCGTAGAGGCTGACGCGAGGACAGAATACTCGGAAGTCTCAACCATCGCCGGGCAAAGACTTGAGTCCGCCGTATCCGAGCTCGCAGACGATCTATTCAAGAGGTTATTTACTCTTTTACCTAATGAACACACCATGCGTAAAATCGTTGGCATGTTGCCGGACGCCCTTAAGGCATTTGCACTTCGAGTTGGCTACAATGCACCGACTCAAAAGCACCGCGATATCATGCTCTTCATCCACAAGCATCGACAGTAAGCTTACGGTGTTTCTATTTGTCATCAGCGGGATTCTATTTAGAATATTGTACTGAATGTGGGCTTCAGCGCGATTACTGCCTCGTTCTGGAACAGGTATTCCGACGACACCGATCTTCTCGATACTTCTACCAGTGATGAACCTAATAGACCCCTCCAGGAGGCTATTATGGAGTGGCTACAAAAGCTAGAAGATGATCCGGCAGAGGATCACAGTTCCTTGTCCGAAGCTCCGGAGTGGAACGATGATATTGAGCATTACGATGACACTGACCACGTAGCCTACCGCAATTTCACGCTGCAGTCACCGGCGTACAAATGGCTCCTGGGGAGGCTTCTTACGGAGACCAACCTAGACACCGCAGAGGCGAATATCATGGTTGGGATTCGGGAGCGAATCAAAGCCGCATTGCCTATTTCCCGTGATATCAGCCGGAAGCGCTCTTCAGGAATACACAGAGTGACATTCGAGATCGATTGGGACCCGATTCGGTTTATCACGGAACAGAGATATGACGGTGATCCAGCTGAGGCAGTTGAAAGATGCATTACCCTCACTGGCACTATCACCCATGCTCAAGCACTGACATGTGGGGAGTACCTACGTCAGACATGGCCTTTTTCGGGACATTACATGGGCGAGGTACTAAAAGAAATGGTTGCTAGTGGACCGGGGCACATAGTCACGCGTATGTATGATGCTTCAAGGGTTAGATCGAGCTCTAACAGAATACTCAAGGCAACTTGCCAGACAAAACGAGACTTACAGGGTCAGTCACCAATTCGAAGTGTATAGTTGAAGCTGTTGGTCCTATGGACCACGTTTCTGAAATTGGAGAACAAATTGCATGGGTTGGGGCCGCCCTTCGGTCCTCGCCCGTTGATTCTGGCGTTGGATATTCCGTACCCTATATCGACGACATCCGCCAACACAGCCAAATCTGCCTCAGCGACGATGGCGGAGAAAGAAAATATGTGTCTTGGATTGACTGCAAGATCGGCTACCGGATTTCTCCATGCCGGGTGTCAGATAACGTGTCTCTCAACAATAATGGCGCGTGCTGGCACGACCTCTTCCGGAATCCTGTTTTCGTCCCAGGCTTCCCCATTCCACATCGAACCGAGAAAGACTCTGGTTTGGAGATCCCACTGGGGATGATGACCATGTTAGCACAAGCTCAGCGAACCACGTTATATCAGGGCAAGCTCTGTTTGAAGGGTTTTGCGGTGATCCTCGTCCCCACAAAACGAGCGGACGATTTTGTGTTCTGGCATATGATGTTCAACAAGAATGGGGATCGTATTTCCTACTCTGATTATAGGATCCCGACACTTCCGGGTTTATACCCTGATGGCTTGAGCATAGCAGACCTACATACAGCTAGGCATATACTTGGGTGGTGCGCACAGGCGGAGGACCTTACTGGTAAGTTGGAGGATTCTGCACCCGTAGCGGATGGCTTAGTGCTAATTAATCTCGCGTTTATAGGTGCTCCGGGGGCGAATTACGATATTGGCTGGTCCAGATTGGGAAGACCAGATCCCGACAGTGGTTTCGAGAAGGTCTCCATTACCCGCGGTAAGCTCATCATCGGGGGTGCTGCAGTGGCCATTGGCTTGAAGGACCGGCCAGCGTATATTCATGGCGATAATTACGCGGCGCAAGTGCGATGGATTTCCAGGAAATACGTCGTGCTCTACGACGCCGGTGACCGGAGAGCCTGGTTTGTCGATGGCGTCAGCGCCTTACTCCACATGGCCAGGGCTTCACTAAAGGAGGACGAAAAAGAGTGTTCAAATTTCCAGTTTCTGTTTCCGCCGCAGCCTCTTGTGGAAGCATCTCAGTCCCTCAACGGGAAAGCGGCCGCAATTTCCGTGCTCATGAATCCGGCAAACCGGGCGCTTAAGTTATACAACGACACGGGTGACGGCTGTAGAGGGTTTACAGAGAGCAAACTCGCAGATAACCGCTTCGAGGACCGTGTCAACCAGATCTATCATACACTGGAGCAAATATTCGACCACCAAGCTCAGGTAAACGTGGAATTGGCCAATGGTCTGAGGAGTGACTCGTCATCCTCCGCCCGGAGACTGGAGGGGTTTGACCTCATGGATATTGCAGCTGGAGAGGACCAGTTCTGGTCGCACATGGCGCTCCTTGAACAGGAACATGTCAGATGGATCGGATTCACACAGTCTGTTCACGCCATCACATTGTTTGGCCGCGGATTTGGCCAGCTCATCAGGCCTGCCGCGGTGAATCCTCACCACCACCATCGGGTCTGCCCTTCGTGGCTGGAAGTGCCCAAAGGCGAAAATCTTCTTGCTAGCTGTGTCTCGCATCTCACCGAGATCCTCAGGAAAAGGGGGAACCCGGACGCGAATCCTTGGCAGCTTGTCGAGGGCACATACTGGCATATGCTGGATAAGGCCTTTGAAGATTGTCAAGGTGCATCCTCGAATTCAGATGAGTGCTGTGATCGGATCCAGCTTCTCGTCTCATCAAGCCAGATTATCCAGTGCGGCACAGCCCTTATTAGTCCTAGTCGGTTAGAGAAGCATGGCGCAGTCATTTTTGGCGCATCCTGGCCGATAGTCGAAGACGAGGACACTGATATGATCATTGATGATGACTCGTTCTCGCCACAGCGCTATAAGCAACAGTCCACTGATAGCGGAATTGGGTCAAGTCTACAATCGATGGCGGACAGTCAAGATGACGAAAACTCCAACAAAAGGCAAAAGAGACCATCGGCCTTTCAATCGTTGTCAACTCCCAGCTTCCCCTCGCCGTATGCCTCAGAGCCACGCCCTCCGAGGAGTCGAAAGAGGCCCCTTGCATCCCCTGACCATGATAAGCCCAACCATCGTATCCGCACTGCGAACAATCCTTTGGATATCGTCACCACGACAGACTTGCAGGAAGACAACTCTGAAAGAACACTTGTGGCACCAACATCGACACCCGGGTTCGCCCCAACCCAACAACACCAAGCTTCTCAGTCCTGTACTGTGAGAACCCCACCGGACTCAGCTTACAGAGTGGGATGGATCTGCGCCCTAAAGGCCGAGCTCGACGCAGCTCTGAGGATGCTCGACACCTTCTACGGACGCGGATTCGGCCACGGCTCAGACAACAACATCTATACGCTTGGCAGAATCGGCGAGCACAACGTTGTCATCGCCTGCCTGCCGATGGGCCGGTACGGAAACAACTCTGCCGCAATAGTCGCAACCCGCATGACGGCCAAATTCCCGAATATCCAGATTGGGCTTATGGTGGGGATTGGTGGCGGGATACCAAAGAACCACCACCACCACCAGGAGAAGGAGGAGGAAGCGGGTAGTAGTTGTGGTGGTGATGACATTCGCCTTGGCGATGTAGTAGTCAGCAAACCTAGCGGGGCTAGCGGCGGGGTCATACAGTATGACTTGGGCAAGATCACTGCAGACGGAATCTTCCGGCGTACTGGGTGCCTCAATGCCCCGCCCGAAATTGTCTTGCAGGTACTTAATCTTATGCCTGCGCATGGCACCGTGCTTGGAAGGTGCTGGGTGCACAGCCAGTACCCTGGCCAGGAGGCCGACGTTCTATATGATCCGACATACACACATGAGAGTGGTGCTGGCACAACATGCAAACGGGCCTGCGATCCGGCACGACAGATAGTGCGGGGATGCGGTAATCGTGAAACGGGACCTCGTGTTTTTTACGGGACAATTGCGTCTGGAAATGCCGTGATCAAAGATGCCAGTATCCGCGATCAGTTGCGGAAATCTCACGGTGCTCTATGCTTTGAGATGGAGGCTGCGGGAGTAATGCACAGCACTTTCCCTTGCATTGTTATTCGGGGAATCTCCGACTACGCTGACTCCCACAAGACGGATGCCTGGATTGAATATGCCGCCGCTACAGCAGCTGGGTACGCCAGGGCGTTTCTCTACACAGTCCCGCCGATTGAGTAGGCTAACTTTATCTCCCGTGAGACTTGGAAACAAGCTTGCTATCGGCTAGTCGTGCGTTCTGTCCCGAGTGGTAGCTCCGGTTGTACTTCTAAACCGGGGGGGCGGAGCTGGCGCTAAACGAGTCTACTGATGCATTCACCCATTTCAACAGGCTCCTGCCTGACCTATTCTGTTGTGCTGTATCTCTTGGGGAAATAACGGAAGTTAGGTATGATATTTGGGTTACAATTGGTGAACCCGGCACCTTCAGGGGTGAAGTAGTCAAGTGATTTCTGATTAAGTACATGAACAACGTCCGAAGTAAGCTTTCGCGTTCAGAACCCCGTTTATACAACGGGGGAGCATAACGACCATGAGGAGTTTAAGTTGATTTATGCTAAGTACCTTTTCGTAAAGATACTGCGAAATAAACCGTTTTTATGATGCAACTTTTATTAGTACGGAGTGCGTAAATAACCACCCTTAGTCCAGAGATATACTTATTGTCCTGGTTGTTCCCAAGTTCATTCCCTCGGTTACTCATTGATGCTGAGCTGGGTGGACCGCCACATGTCCCCCACAATCCCCCCACAAGGAGATATCCCGAGGAGGCACCACCCGCAATAGCAAATGAAGTCCGAGCTGCATTAGAGTAATATCTCGCTCGAAGCTGCCGTCAATGGCTATCTCCCGACACACTTATAATCACCGCGATTGTAATCCGTGTGATGATAACCTGCATCTAGACTAGAACCTGAATTCTGGAACAATGAGCTCAAAGACGGAATCCAAAATCCATGTCATTGTCGTTGGAGCTGGTAAAATACATAGCTTTTCTCAACCACCACAAAAGTTTTTGGAATATTGCATTCGCTAACCTGGTCAATCGGATGGGAACAAACAGGCTTCGCTGGTCTCGCCACGGCAATCGAATGCCACCGCCTGGGCATCTCTGTGGCAGTCTACGAGCGCTTCCCGTAGTTAAAGCCACTCGGCGACATCATCTCGTTCGGGAAAAACGCCGGGCGGATCTTTGCACGCTGGGGGTCTGTGGTTGATCGGATGATGCCGGTCAGCATCCACCTCGAGCACCACGGGTTCCGCATCCACAAGTATACAGGCGAGCACATTCACACGCAGGCGTCCGTGCCGCAGGATAAGCAGGCGCCGACAATTAACGGGCATCGAGGGGAGTTGCATGAGATTCTGTTCAACTATGCGCGCGATGAGCTGGGGATTCCGATCTCCCTTGGGTGCGAGGTGGCGGCGTATTTTGAAAGTCTGTCGGGCGCGGGCATTCGGCTTTCTACGGGGGAGAATGTATGGCACGGTCAATTTCAACTTCTGAGTTCGTTATTCGCTGGTCAGCTAACTGGCCTGGAGGTGTACGGCGATGTAGTGATCGGGTCAGACGGGGTGCATTCCAGAGCGCGAGCGTTTGTTCTGGGGACTGAGACCAAACTGCAATCGAGCGGATATGCCATCTATCGATCGTGGTACCTGCGTCACCACCCGGTCCCTTTACCTTGAATTTATAAGTATATTCCGCTGACAGGAGTAGGTTCTCCAATGAGGACATTGTCGCCGATCCTCTGACGAAGCACCTGTGTGAGAACGGGGATACGTTCAACGGCTGGATTGGGCCCGATGTCCACTTCCTGGTTTCATCGCTGAAGGGCGGGAGAGATGTCTGCTGGGTTTTGACACACAAGGTATGTTAGATAGATATATATACATATATATATATATATCATGTGCGCACTTAGTCGACCCAGTTAATCTTCAGTTTAGGACGATTCCCAGATAACCGACCGCTGGTCCTTTCCCGGTAGACTCTCCGACGTCTATGAGATTCTCAAAGACTGGGACCCGATCTGCACACGCATCGTATCCAAGACACCTGAATCATCGCTTATCGACTGGAAACTTCTGTGGCAAGACCCGCTCCCGACCTGGGTCAGCAACCAAGGCCGCATTGTCCTCGCGGGAGACTCGGCGCACGCCTTTCTACCGACCTCAACGCAGGGGGCCACTCAGGCGCTGGAAGATGGCGTAACAATTGCAGTTTGCTTGGCTCGCGCCGGGAAATCCAGCGTCCCCGATGCCTTGCGTGCCTTTGAAAAGATACGGTAAGCTGCCTCGTGAATTTGTTTAACTTGACGATGATCTAATACTACCTTATGTAGGTATGATCGCGTCTGCAAGGTGCAATCAACCGGCAAGACCACGCGGGACAGGTGGCATAAGGCGAGCTGGGATGATGTGAAGCGTGATCCGAGAAAGATTGAACTGCCGCGGGAGGATTGGATTCTAAATCACGATGCGGAGAAGCATGCACAGGAACGGTGTGATTATATATTTGGATCTAGTGTGAGACCAAAGAGCAGAGGCGAGAGCAGGATATAACAACTTGATACGCGTCATAAACACCTCCTTAGACTCAACTCCGTGATTCTCATAGTTCCGGACTCGTACACCAATATTATAAATTACTGAACGCAAACGTTCGCTTCAATGCTACATGGCTGAATATACAAACAATGGCTGGTACAACTGTTGGGAATCCTCTCGTCGCAGAGACCCCAAGTGAGATTCGAATTGAACATGGATTAACCCAGCAGATAGCATTGTATTCAACTGCGTTTTTCCCGGAATCCCCCTTCACGGCTAGCTCAGTGAAACCCGGAACCTCATAAGTAGATCGCCACTCGAACCGCCACAAGCAACCTCCGCACCGGGGCGGATGTGGGGATGGAGAACCCAGGGTAACAAGTGGGGGACATCTTAGCCTGATACTATATGTTTTACGTTTCTGCCGAGTATACAATGGTTTTTTTTTGATGTGTCGTACATCACTCTACACGGCCTGTTGCAAATCATCTGCGTTAATAACCTCCTCCTGCTACGACAGCGCTACACAAATATGGGGCTGGGGATTTTGGAACCGAAGCACGGCGAGTCGGCCCCTGGAACAGGTACGTGCATTGTCTGCACAGGCGTTAGATGATTTTTTAACAGGACTAGTACTGCTCAGCGAGGAGAATGAGTCAGTGGCGCGAATACCAGGGAGCCACAAGCAAAATGGTGGGATCGTGCTTGTCCCTCAGCCATCCAACTCTCCCAACGACCCTTTGAATGTATGTTAAAAAGAAAATTATTTGGTAATATCACAAATATCCATGAAGAATCTCCATTGCTAATATCGGGTACGGTACAGTGGTCACAGCGGTACTCTCA
Organism: Penicillium sp. S1316; assembly: GCA_023627405.1. NCBI lineage: Eukaryota > Fungi > Ascomycota > Eurotiomycetes > Eurotiales > Aspergillaceae > Penicillium > Penicillium sp. S1316. The sequence goes on from JAMAHF010000077.1 coordinate 19,222, forward strand.
TCCCTCGCACGCCTTCCCCTCGAATCGTGCTCACTAACTAACACGACCACAAATTTATAAATCAGACGCAAAGACCTTATCCTCCTCCTCATCAGCCTCCTCTCCGCCGTTGTAGGTGCCTACGGACCCATGCTGGGTCCCGGATTTGTCGAAATAGCCGCGGAGCTGGATGTCTCCGTGAACGAAATCTCCCAGGCGACCTCGTACCTTGTCCTCGCCTGCGGCCTGGGCCTCTTCATCAGCAATCCGCTCGCAAAGTGCTACAGAAAGAGGCCGGTGTACCTGGGCGGTGGGCTGCTAATGATGGCGTCGAGCATCTGGGGCGCTGCGACGCATGGCTATGGCTCGTTTTTGGCGTGTCGGTTGGTGGGTGGGTTGGGCATGGGGCCTTATGAGGTATGTTTGCTAGATATCCACTCGTTTATAAAGACGGTATAGAATAATACTAGCCTGATTTAGGTCCTGGTGCAATGCACGATCGGAGACATGTACTTTGTCCACGAACGGGCGACTCGCATCGCAGTCTGGAACTTGTTTCTCGTGGCGGGCATCTCCGCGGGACCGCTTGTCAGCGCCTACATTATTCAGTATGCAGGCTATCGGTGGACGTTTGGGGTGTGCGCAGTCTTCTTCGGGGTGCTGACGGTTGCGTTCTTCTTCCTCGCGCCGGAGACGGCGTATATCAGACGCGCGGACCAGGCTGAACCCCAAGAACCTGTCTCTGATATCGAACAATGTGAAGAGACAAAGGCCCGGCCAGGAGCGGAGCATGTTCAGGATTTTGGGAGAGAGGAGACGGATGGGTCGATGGGAACGGAGAAGAAAGACTCGTACTGGAGGTCTCTCCGAGTCTACAATGGCCGATTCTCAAGTGCACCGATCCTCAAAATCATGAGCCGCCCATTCATCCTGTATATAAATTCCTTCTCCTGCCCCCATACGCTCAACAAACATTACACAGACTAACTCGAGAAATAGTTTCCTATACCCCCCGCTCCTCTGGGCATTCCTAACCTGGGGCACGACCATAACATTCACCATCGCCTTCGGCTACGTGAACGGCGTCCTCTTCGTCGCCGAGCCCTACAACATGACAACCTCGCAAGTCGGCCTAACCTACCTCTCCCCCCTAATCCAGTCCATCCTCGCCGAGATCATCTCGGGCCCCGCGTGCGATAGAATCGTGATCTTCCTAACAAAACGCAACGGGGGAATCTACGAGCCTGAATTCCGCCTCCTGCTCATGGCCGCGGGGCTCGTCCTGGGCGTCGCGGGCTTCTACGGTTTCGGGGCTACAGTTTATTACAAGACGCACTGGGCCGGGCCCGTGCTGACGTACGGGATGGTCAACGCCAGTCTGGCGTTTGTGTCAACGTGCGTGTTTGGGTATGTGATTGATGCGTATCGCACGCTGGGCGAGGAGGCCTTTGTCGCGGTGAATGCGCGCAACTTCCTCAGTTTTGGCATTCTGTATTTCATCAACGAGTGGCTGGAGAAGGATGGGGTCCTGCAAGTGTTTATAGTGTTGGGGAGTTTGTTTATCTTTACCACGATTTTGACGGTGCCGCTTTGGTGGGTTGCTTTTCCTCTTCTTTCCCTCTGTGGTCCCGCGTGCCCCTGAATTGCTAACGTGATATAGGATGTATGGCAAGAGGTGTAGGGCTCGCATTGGAAGAATACAGTGGTTGAATGCTTATATGCGGGATGATTGAGTAATTTTCTTTTTAAGAGACTAGGTTGCGAGATCCCTTTGGAGGCCAGAGTTTACCAGGCGAGAGAATTAAGTATTGATATCAATGATGTTATTTTCTATACAGTACGGAAAATCAAGCCACGTTTATATCCCGAGTGTAGCAAGAGAGCGCCAGGTGTGGCCTTCCAGACCCACAGAACGTTACAGGAGTAGATGAAGATGCCTTTTATTTCATACAAAATGTTGCATGTCCCAAAAAGTAATATCCCACCCTCCTTTAAGTACATAACATATCCTCTTCGAACGGAGGAAGGGTCTCCAGAAAGTCCACAGCACCCTGATATTCCCTCTCAATCACCTCCCGGTGCCCCTCCGACCTCACCCTAATATCAACACGCAGATCCCGCGGCCGGATGATAAACCCGCTCGTATATTCCAAAGTGTCATACACCCTGCCAGGAATGGGCCTGATCTCAAATGCCCAAAGAACCCGGCTCAGCGTGATGAGGAGCGTATTCGTCGCAAGGTCTGCGCCCGGACAGATCCGCCGCCCCCAGCCGAAGGGGCTGTGGCCTAGTTTGCCTGGGTGTGCGCGGCGGGCCTTTTGCTTTTGCGTTTTTTTTGTGTTCGTCTTCTCCCTCCGTTGTTGTGAGGTAAGGTAGAGTCTGCGAATCGACGTCGAGAAAGCGCTGCGGATCGAACGCGTCCGGGTCCGGGTAGTACTCCTCGTTCAGGTTGGTCGCCCACAAGTTCCCGAGGATAGTTGTCCCCTTCGGAATGTATTGGCCGCGGTAGTAGTCGTCTTCGGAGCAGGCGTGCGGCGTCCCACCTAACACGGCGACGGGCCGCCAGCGGAGGACTTCTTTGCATAGTGCGCGCAGGTAGGGGAGACAGCGCATGTCGTTGAATACAGGGAGCCGATTTGGTCCGACAACGGAGTCCAGCTTAGCTTGTACTATCCTCTGAACTGCAGGTGTTGTAACGAAGGCGAGAATTGCAGACGTCAAGGTGGAGGCGGTCGTGTCGGACCCAGCGCCGAACAGAGACGCAGGGATGAAGCTAAAGTCGCGATCGCTTAGTGGGAATGTTGAGTAGGTGTCGGTTTTCCTTACCTCGAGCAGCTGCTTTGTCAGGCTGTTGAAGATAGGTGGTGCTGATTTCGCGGGGCCGTTGGAGCAGCTTTGTCGCTTCTCCAGCGAGGCACGCTGTATATCATTTTCGACTAGTCGCACGAGATTCATATTCGCTTGAGCTTCAATCCGGCCGTACCGTTTGATCTCCGCCTTCAAGGGCGCAACCCAGTCAGGCAGATACTTTAGAACGGGGAAGGACTCGACAAGATAGGCGCCCGGGACGTTGAGAGAAACGACATACTGCATGAACTCCAGCCGCTGCCTGATAACGGAAGAGTGCATATCATCGACACGATGACCGTACGAAATCGCAGAGACAATCGACGCAGTCAGTCTACCAAAAAACGCCTCTAACTTCTCGGAGCCATGTAAAAAGTTGGTAGCACAACCTTGCCGCCTCCCCCTCCTGCAGCGCCTTATACCCATCCAGCGCCCGCGGCGTCAGCGCAGAATTCAGCAGCTTGCGGCGGATCGTCCACTCCTTCCCACACGGCTGCACGAGGATGCTCGCCATGTCCCAGTAGATCTCGCCCATGCCGACGAAGCGCGGCCGCGTGCTGTACTTGGTCGATCGCTTCTCCAGCAGCTCGAAGGCAATGGTTGGGTCGGAGATGACGATTGTGGGCCGGCGGCCCAGCCAGATGGTGTATATGGGGCCGTATTTTTTCGCCCATTCTCGGAACTGGATCCAGGGCTGGCGCGCGGGGATTTGATGCTTGTTACCGATTAGCGGGAGAGGGGGAGGGCCCCGTGGGAGGCGTTTCTATAGGATTATGTCGTGGATAAATATGGCAATGGGGACAAGTAGCAAGAAACAGCAAAAAATTCCGCATAAAGGGGGCGAGGAACGCGCCAGAGTTTGTAGGGAATACATTGGCAGCGTCTTTGGAGACTATACGGTGTGCTAACCACGAACCAGGGTTATTCAAGTTCAATTAAGAAACGATGTAGTAGTAGTTCTGGTCTCATAACCGAGTCTGCGGGGGTCAGCTTGTGCATTGCCGGCCATGTGGCGGTTGGATGTGGGGAGAACACCACTCATTGAAAGTAAATTTCAAAACTACACTACAGTTTATACCCAATCGCATTCGGATACTTGACAAATTCGAGTGGCCCTGTGGTCGCCAAAACTCCCGCAGCCTTTCCTGTCACCCTCGGGTCTTGCCCAATGTAGTCGGCCGGATATCCCACTTCAAGAGGCTTGATGCTCTCCAGATACTCAAGCTGCGCCTGGGTAAGTCGGATATCCAACGCCCGGATATTCTCCCGAAGGTGCTCAATCTTCCTCCCTCCAACCACCGGAAAAACATACGGGGCTTTTGCCATGACATAGGCCAGCGCAATCGTAGTCGGTGAATCCACACCCTGCTCTGCCGCCACCTTCTCCAACGCTTCACTCATACGCACTTCATCTTCGCTCTGAGTCGATCGACCAATGTTGCGGAGTCCCTCACCGGCACTCTCGCGCGCTTCAAGCTGCTTCTTGGACTGGAACTTGCCACCACCCATCGAATCCCAGGGAACGATCGCCATTCCGAAATGGCGCGCCATGGGGAGAATCTCTTTCTCCAGGTCCCGGCGCAGGACATTCCATCTGCCCTGGTAGATGCTAAACGGGGTCTTGCCGTTAGCCTTGGCGTAGTAGTTCGCCGCAGAGACGACCCAGGACGGGGTATTTGATACCCCCAGGTAGAGGACCTTGCCCTGCTGCACGAGGATATGAAGACTATCCATCACCTCCTCAATCGACGTCGTCTGATCCCACCAGTGCACGTAGAGGATATCGACCCAGTCCGTCTGCAGCTTGCGCAGTGAGTCTCGAATCGACATGTGCAGGCTGCGCCGCGAGTTGCCGGAGTAATTAGCGTACGAGGTCTTGTTCCCAATCTCGTAGTCGCGGTAGGCGGTGGTATACTTGGTTGCAATGACCAGGTTGTCCCGGTTACCGCGCGCCTGCATCCACTCGCCGATCCAGCGTTCCGACTGCTCGTCTTGGTAGTTGTTTGAGGTGTCGATGAAGTTGCCGCCGGCGGCGACGAAGCTGTCGAGCAGCTCGAAGGCTTGCGGCTTCGCCATGCTCCCCATGAAGCTGGACCAGGAGTCGCCTATCGACATGCCGCCTAGCTGAAGAGGGGACACTCGCACACCTGCTGTGGAAGAGAGAATGCGCAGGCGCCCAAGTGGCGTCGCGGGTTCGGGTGCGGCTTGAAGGAAGGACATGGTTGAGGGGACACGATGAGGGAGGCTTAGTGTCGCTGGGACCTATATCGTTCGGATTATTTAATAGACAGAGAGCGTTTGATGGCATCAATGATGCTATAATTTTCATCAAAAAATGAAATATCGGCATATGGTGTACGTACTCTCCCGGGCCCCCACATCTTCATCTATGTGGCGGCTCTTCCCACACACTTTCCCCAAGCCTACTGGACTGAGGGGCGAGCGCCTTCGTCTTTGCAGAGGTACTCTTTGGAGACATTATGCTGTCTTGCACGGGGATACTTAGCCCTGTTACTCCATCACTGCCTGTCAGATGTACTTATATTCATCGGACCATGGACTAGTTCCGCACCAGGACCTTTAGCGATGAAATCTGTTGTAAGCCTTGTTATATGTTCATCTTCCGGCCATTATGACGGCCGATGGGTCCTTACAGACATCGTACGGGCGTAATCCGACGCTGAACCTTCACTCTGAGTCGCCCGGCAGTAGGGCAAAGCGCATAATTACCGACGGCCAAGAGGACGGTCCTCTCCGGCGCAACCATTGGCCTCTCCACACTCCTGATAACGCATGGGAAATGGGGCAGATCTGTCACGATTTCTTGACTGACTCAAGTATCCAACCAGGTGCTCCATCCCAACCTTGAAGTCTCCACGCGGGGCCCTCCCCGCACAATATTAATCCCAAAGTGCACGGGAAACTTTCTCGAGGAGTTTACGTCGCGCAACTAATTTATTGAATATTACTATGAACACGAATCGCAGATCGCGGTCTCGCAGAGTCCAGTGTTCATTCTGCCCGACCACATTTACACGGACCGAGCACCTGCAACGACATCTAGGCTCGCGTGAGTGCAGGCAGACGGCTGAGCGATTCGAAGTCTAACGTGGATTCAGACGGCGTAGGGAAAGCAGTTGCGTGTTCTGAGTGCGGGAAGGAGTTTATGCGCAAGCAAGTCCCTGTGCTCGTAGCCATGTTAATATCCACCTAGACTAATTGGTTCCTTTTTTTTTTTTGGCACGGCAGAGATGTCCTCAAACGCCATCTTGCGAAATGTCAGCTGAAAGGGAAAACAAGGGCTGCTGATGAGTTCGGGGACTTGGAGATTGCTATGGAAGCGCCGTCGTCAATGAATGAAGGATCAATGCTGAATCAAAGTATGGTGCCTTTGAGGAGGGTATCCGGTCATTTAAATGTCCAGGAGAACAATCTTCTTGATCTGCCTGGATCGCCACAGCAATCCGAGCTAGAAGCCTGCTCGCCTACCCAATGCATACTTCCGAGCACGCCGTCTGCTGAGACATGGGGTGAGATCAATTTTGACGATATTCGATTCCTTTTTGATCCGACCTACCCTGATATGCACGCGGAGGATGCGTCCAAGCAATTAATGCCCAGTGCATTCGGTGTACCTTGCATCAACATCGACCCAGCCGACACGTTCAATTTTCTGGCCCAACTGTCCAACAGAGAAACAGTTTCCCTCCAGTCCCGCTATCATTGTTCTCTATCCGATAGGCAATGGGCGGAACGGGGGACAGCGGAGGCATTTGGTTCTCCAGACAATCCGCCTGTCCTGGGTAAGCTGTACAATTTTTTTTTCACATTCTGACATATCTGCTCTATATCCAAGCCATGGGGCTCTAGTTCTAAAGGAATATTGACTCTAATTGGTGCCTCGTGCCCTAGATACATCTACCTCCTACCGACGAAACTCGAATCGAAACCTATACCCTCCCGCCTTACAGCAAATCCATGAGCAGATCAAGATGATTTCTCACCAATCTAAACTCACCCACACGTGGTCTCCACAGCTTGAGCGTAGCTGCCCCCGGTTCTTCAGCTCTCGCAACCTTGAAAAATTCATCCGGCTATACTGGATAGCCTGGCACCCACACTACCCCGTGATCCATAAGCCCACATTCTCCATTACAGCAGCCCCAGCACATCTCACAGCGGCCATGGCAATTATCGGAGCCTGCTTCTCACCGAGCGATAATGACCGCCAAAGCGCGAAACTGTGGCTGAACAGCGTCGAGGAGATGGTCTTTGCGAGCGCGTATTTCGGAGATATGAGCTTGCAGGACCCCGCGCTTGTCAATGTCCGCGATATCGTGCAGCTACTACAAGCGGCGTATTGTGTCTCGAGTTTTCAGATCAGCGAGGGAAGTAAAGTCAGCCAGCAGAGGGTCCGCCGGCAGCGGTTTGGGGCTATTGTTTCGGTGGGTAATTATTTCGCTTTGCACTCGAGTTATTGGTTATTCTGATAGTATTAGGCTGCTCATTCACTGACGCATTTACAAAAACAGCTTGCTAGAGACTTGAATTTGTTCAGCATAGCACACAACAATCTTGACTCGATACGCGAGGGAGACTTTTGCTGGGAAACCTTTATGGCGACTGAAGAATGCATCCGGTACGCAGGCAGAGGGACTATGTAATGCATAAACCTGTTAAGAAGTATTACTTACCTGAAACCTTAGGACGATGCTATTTATATACATACACGATACCGGGTTTTCAATCTTCAGCAACCTGCCCCAGCGGACAAGGATCCAAGAGATGGCGCTGGACATGGCCTGTCCGGAGGCTTGCTTTCAGGCACAGTCGGCGTCAGAATGTTTCGCTGCTATAAAAACATGGGCCTCACACCATCTGTGGAGAGGTGGCAGCAAGAGACTGCCACTCTGTGATATTGTGGAAATCATTCTCTGCACAGACCTCAGTGAGGAATTGCAAGCTTACCTCACTCACTTGGGGATTCTGAATCTGTGCATTGTATGCCATGGTAAGCATGAGACTAGTTGAATTCTTACACGCCTACATATATCCCGCCTGAGGCCCAAAAAAAGTGAATAAACGAAGGCTAAAAGAAAGTGAATGGCAGCCCTCGTCTCCGAAGCCCTCCACCTCAACACGCTCATCAGCATCGACATCCCGCTCGACCCGATGCGACGCGCAATTCACAACTGGAAAGCTGCCTGGAACCAGCGGTTCGTTATCACGGACAACTACGGCCTCCCCAAAGAAGAAGATCGGGTTATCGCCAGGCCGGAAGACGCCTGGCGTCGGGTGGGCTTCTTCCAGAATGCCGCCGAGTACTGGCTTCTGGTCCATATACTCATTGATCGCATTGAAGAGCAGCAGCACAGTCGACGGGTTCGTGTTTCACATAGGACTACGAGCGATATTGTGGCCGCCGCTACCTCGGAGGATAGCAGGCCAGCAAGGGCGTATACGCCGTCCAAGTGTGATTCACCAACAATGCTGGATTTAAAGCATCTTATCATGGAGCATCATCGTCGGTTCAGAGACGAGGTTTGAACTTGAATGTTCTCCTTAACTATATCTGTACTCGGACCATCCAAGACCATATCTATTGTCGGGATGTTTTGATGCGTGGATACATGCATGGATTGAACAACTATAGGCTTTTTAAATCCACTATATACTTCTATAAACCATATTCGCTCGCTTGGGCGGGTGCACCAATTGAATAATATTCCTGCACATTTACTCGACCATCAAGATAGTGCTTGCCTTCCTAACTGCAGCGAAAGTTGGCAGGGCCAGTCTTCGCGGAAAGATTGAAACGCTGTATATACCTATGAATGAAACTGAATGAAGACAGACCACACATACCGCCAATTCCTGGTGCGTACAAAAGCATGAAGCCTCGGGGACTATGGCGATTCGGACGCTTGGGCGTCAGACAGAAAACTACAGAATTAGACATGTCAGCCCATTCGCACGCCAGGGCATACGTACATCATAAAAGACCCAATCTGAATATAGAATTTGCATATACAGTAGCTGATTGAGTAAAGAGGGCATTTTGGGTGAGATATCAAAAACTGGAGCAGTCACCCTTAACGAGGGTGGGGCAATCGCCGTCCACTGCGAATCAATCGCCGACTGACCTCGCCGACATTCGGTTTGTTCCGGACGAAGACAGAGTCATAACCTTCCAGTCGCTTTTACGTACTTCATCGTTTATCGCAACCCACGCAATTCTTCCACACGACCCGACATGGCAGTCAGGACCAGAGCCTTTTCCATTATAGGGCGCAGCAGACCATCCAGACTTCTGCGCCCGCACACCCCAGCTATGTTGAACCATACCCCCCGTGGTTTGCCGGGTGCTGCAGAATTGCATTATTATCCACCTTCATGCAGGAAGCTTTCTACACATCCTTATACACCCGCCACAAGGCATCGTCTTTCCATCATGACATTCCCAAGCGCAAAAAGCCAGAGTCCGCCCGAAGCCAAATCGGTGTCATCCAGCGAGCCCAAGATTCACAGCATCTTCGAAAGCACAACCAGCACATGGCAATATGTAGTGGCAGATCCAGCGACATCCACGGCGGCCATTATTGACGCGGTCTTGGACTATGACCCGGCCACTCAAAAAATCGGTACAACCAGCGCTAACGAGCTCTTATCGCTGGTAAGGAAAGAGAATTACACAGTGGCTATGATCTTGGAAACCCATGCACATGCAGATCACCTCACTGCAGCCTCATATTTGCAGGCTCGACTTGCTGAGGAGCAGGGTTCACGTCCGCCGATTGGTATTGGCCAGCGCATCGACCAGGTACAGCGGGTCTTCGGGCAGAGGTACGGACTCGCGGTGGATAAGTATCGGGGTGTCTTTGACAGGCTTTTTAAGGACAATGAGGCCTTCAGCATTGGTAGCCTGACTGCTACAGCCCTCCATCTTCCGGGTCACACGCCGGACCATATGGGGTACAAGATTGGAGGTATGGATGACTGTCTTATCTTCTGGCTATCGGCCCCCTGTCATATCAAGGCTAATCGGATCATTCAGACCATGTGTTCTGCGGCGACTCCATCTTCCACCCCGATATAGGCACCGCGCGCTGCGACTTCCCCGGCGGAAGCGCAGAAGATCTCTTCCAGTCCGGTCGGAGACTCCTCGAATTCCCAGACCATGTCAATCTCTGGGTTGGCCACGACTACCCTCCCACCGGGGAACGTGAAGGAGCTATCCCTTGTATGACAGTGGGCGAAAACAAGCGCCAAAACAAACATCTCAAGCTTGGAGTCACCGAGGCGGAATTCGTGGCTCTTCGCAATGACCGCGATGCGCGTTTAGCGGCGCCTAGGCTGCTTCACCCGTCGCTGTAGATTAATATTGCCGCTGGCCGGTTACCGCAGCCTGCAGTGATTCGTCTTCCGTTGAAGCTGGATGGAGTGCGGTGGTAGGGTTGTTTGTCGGAGCGTGCTGGAAGTGTGCCCAATCGAGCTCTGGGTGGGGAACCGAAATAGATACACTTGGATAGGTCGATAATTCCCACTATTTCTGTCACACAATTTGTTACCAATACATCCAACTCTCTCAGTTTGTCTAAATTAATAATACCTTGTAATTAATCAAGTCTTCGGCCTGGCAAATTGTGAAAGTGGACCTATTTGACCTAAGTAACCTCAATAGGTGTCTTGCCCACGGTGGTGGTGATACCCACTTCCAGCCCACCAATTATATATTTATATGGGTCAGTCGGGCTATGTTTACATTTACATTATACCCAACATAGATCTTATTAATACGGGCCGCCCTCCCCAATTCGCCTCCGCAAAGAAGGGACTTCATCGAGGTTGCAATAGCTTACTCGAGGGCCCAAATGTCTGCCATGCGCGCCCAGTCAGCACATATTATTCAACAATACTATTATTATGGATAACTTAACTACTTTATTCTAGTATTATCTCTATAAGCCTAAATACATGTATTTAGGCTTATCCTTCTATTTATTACCCAAGCTGAACCTAATTCTAATGGTCTTTATAATATCCAACATGACCTACAACTAGTCAATATACTAGGAGCTACTATTGCGAACGCAAGGTCCAGGAACGCCAGAGAGGTCTATCCTTCTGTAACAACATGGTCCTCATGGGTCTTGGAAATTCCGTCGAATGTTAAAGGGGGATCACGCCATCGAAGGTTCCCCATCAGCGGTCAAAACTTAGCAGAAATGGGTGCAGAACCTCAATTAAGATACGCGCTCCGGGGTGGATTGAGGCTCCCATATTCCAGCTGATCCTCTATATGCGTCACCGAATTCTCCTCCACGTCGCATCGCTGATGATCATCAGAAGGTACTCTGTCCAACCAAATCCTATCGCGACTGACAGTTTGCCCAGATATATTCGGTCCGTCTGGAAGCGGACAAATAAGATTCCTAGTAGCTCGTGCCGTAAGGTGATCCAGAACAGTCTTGAAGTCGTCAAGGAAAACCGCATCAGCCATAAACTTGAACGTCAACGCCAGCTATCGGAGAGTTAGCCTAGAACTTGAACCGTTGAGACGGTGTTGAACGGCGATTGAACCCGCCTTCCAGTACGGGTTCCTCCCAGCACACTCTGGAAAGACAGCGACTTCCACAATATCAACGATGATGAAGACAATAGAAATTGTCATTGCGGCGAGCAGTACACCCAATTTTGCACTGGCGCGGACCAGCTCCAAGACCCCGAATCCGTAGGATTGTTTAATGGAGTAAATTAGGTAGAACGAGGTAAATATCCACCAGGGCTCCCGGAATAGCGCTTCCCATGGTCTGATCCGGCGGAACGCATCGTTTCCAAGATTGTTGTTATACGCAAAGTTCAGGTATATCACCGCGATCCAGAAGGGCATGGCCAAAACAACAGTGCCGATATAGATCCGGCTACCCCATCTCGACAAAAAGGGCTTCACCTTCATCCAGTTGATAATGTTGTGCAGGTTGTATGAGATATACAAGGCAGCTGCTGTTGAGCTCAAATACCAGCCGAATGCTCCGCCCTCGACAAAGATAAAGGTACCGTGGAGGGCAGCCAGGAGCAGCTGACGGTCATATATGCTAGCCTGGTCTCGCCGTATTCAAGGGATGTTTGGGTATTACCTCAGCCAGGATCAACTTATGGAGCATTGTTTTTCGTCTCATATTCATAATTGTTAGACCGAGGAGGATAACGATCGAGCCCACCATGAAACCCTGGCCCCAGGCGTCCGTCAAGATCCCATGCACCCCAAACATCCCCCGCTCACACTCTCCGATCGTATCTTGAGCCGTATCCGCCATAGTAAGGGGATATTGCAGACAATCTAGAAGCGAGGCAGCACTGGAAGACGATCTCCATATATTTTTTTTTCGATCGCTTGGCGGTCCATCTCACTTCCTTTCCAGGTGGCGATCCGTGGGAGGCCGGGGCGAAGTCAGTTGGTAATAAACTTTTCCCCAGAAAAAGGTTGATTGAATCCATGGCCCGCTTAGAACCAGACCCAGTCGTCCAAACTTCAAAGTTCACGCTAACCCTCTGTGAGCCCAATTTCTGGTGCAGAAGGTCGCTTTCATTGGCTCGCGGATGTATCTCCGGGGAGTCCCCACAGCCATACCCTCTTAAGGTATGGAGTTGCGCAGAGAGCACGAGACACCCGGAAGAAGTCTACGTCGACAGGGGAGAACTATTATTCTAACTAGGGAAGTTTGAAATTTTCTATGGGTTTCAACACAAGTGTCTCTCAACTTCGTGAACAATGGTAGATATTTATAGGATGGATGGGGTGCTTTATTGGGAAGATGCACCGGTTCAGGATACATCAGATAGTTTGAGATATGTGTTCACGTTGTTCATTGGCATTTCTATCGCTACATCAGTGTATACATCCGGATAATCATCATACAATATTCTTCATCTTAGCCGGACACTGGCACTGTCATACTTGAGCATCCTCTTAGCAGCAACCCAAGAAACCCTTCATTCAACATACTCCACATCAGTCAAATACCCTTTGGGGGTTTCAATCAGCGCTTCCTTAGCCTTCCGCTGAATCTCCTCGTCTTCATGCTGCATAAATTTAAGTGGCCGCTTGGTAGAGATAGCATCCGGATCACCAACGACAATGAGCGGCGGATTGGTGCGGTAATAGGCATCGACATCCTCCAGCGTGCGGTTTGCTCGAAGACGTGACTAAAGTTAGCAGGAGTGTGAAAAACTCAGTGGGACAAATAAAGGACTTACCGGTCTCCGGATACAAAAAGTAAATGACGGGTAAAAACACTGCATTGAGGATGGTCCATACAATCCAGAATTTCCAGCCGAGATTCTGAATGCCAATGGGGGTGATCTCGACGATGGCAAAATTGGTAATCCTGTGCAGAGTCAGTCCATGAATATTATTCGCACTCTACACTTATCCTTTGGTGAGGGAATTAAAGCTCACCAGTTCGTCGCAGTCGCAACGGCCGCTCCCTTTGTTCTCATCGGCAGTGAGTTGATCTCGGTGGGATACAGCCATGGCACTCCCAGCATGCCGACTCCGAATGCGATATGGTAAAGGAAAAAGAAGGCCACAGATGCAGTGGCGTAAACCTTATTATACTCCGCGAAACGAAGAAGTATAGTAATAACTAGGAAGGAAAGGAACTGGCCAAACCCAGACAGCAGCATCAGTCCTCGACGTCCTAGTTTTTCGACCACCGTGGCGATCGCGCAGGAGAAGATAAAATATGAGATAGCGTTGCAGGCTGTCAGGAGTCGAGCCATGGAGTTAGACAGTCCAACCGAATTGATAAGCACTAGTGGGAGGTAGTAGCTCATAATATTGATTCCTATCAACCATCCATGTTAATCTGATGGTGAGCTCAGTTAAGGGGGTAGGTAGGTGCAAACATACCTTGGAGCTGCTGGATAGCCTGGGTTCCAGCACCCAGCAGAAGCCGGCGCAGGGTCTTGGTCCCCTCTGATTTCCTCCCGAGCAGGAGGTCACGCCAGCGTACAGCGTTATCGCGCTCGTATTGCACGCTGTATTGGATCTCGTCGTGCTGAGCGACAATATAGGCGTCGTCGACTGGCTTGGCTTCAATGCAAGAGAGTACCCCGAGTCCCTCCTCTTTGCGGCCGTGCGCAAGGAGCCATCTGGGAGACTCAGGGAGCCATGGAACCGTGGCAAACAAGGCACAGATAAAAATGAGCTGCAATGCAATCGGTAACCTCCATGCGATGGAGCCCTCCCGGAAAGAGAGGGCGTAGTTGATCCAATTAACAATGCAATACCCGCCAACATTCAGTCCCAGTTCCAGGATGACTAGTTTGCCTCTCCATTTCATCTGTGCCGTTTCGGTTTGCCAGACAGGTGCGGTGGCCGTATTGACGCCGTTACCAACCCTACGCGCACGACGATTAATCTGATGGATCTGGCGATGAAAAGAGTCACTCGGCTTCTCTTACCCTAATATGATCCTCCCCACGAACATCTGGGCTAGACTAAAGGAGGAAGCTTGAAGAATGGTACCAACAGCCATGATTGTTGTTCCCAGGAGAATACTTTTCTTGCGCCCCAGCCGCTCACCCAAAGTAAAGGCAAGAATGGCACCCAAAAAGCAGCCAACATCATAGATTGCCGTTACTGTCGAAAGGGTTTTGGTTTTGGTCGGACCGACCAAGTCGTGCACTTCGAGGAAGTCAGAGGTTACGACCACGCCACCTAGCACAAGGGGTTACTATTGCTGTTGCTTTGCAGGAAGACTTGGATGCAACTTACTGAAGACACCTTGATCATATCCAAACAGCATCATGTCGATAGAACATGCAGCCTGCAATCTCAATCAAACAAACTTGACTGACAAGAGAGAGCCCGGAAAGACCAAACGTACCGTGACCCAAAAGGTAAGCCATCCTCCAGTGAGGCCGAAGTAGGGTTTCTTAGAAGTTTCCATAGTTGTCGTTATTTGACGAGTATGTTGACATGTCGAAGAAAACAAGAATTCCATGGAGACAAGTGTGTTCCTATATAGTTTTGCTCCCCGTCAAAGAACTATGGCTTGCTGGATGCAGACCTTGACTCCGCATAATCCCCGGTGGCGAGGGCGGAGTCTGGAACCTGTTTCCCACATCAGATTTCACCCTTAACCCCATCTGGCGAATGCGGAGAAAGTCAGAGTGGAAGGTTTTTGCCGCACATGGAGGACTCCCGAAAGTCAATTTAAACTTTAGCAGACCCGGACTGGGCTCGGAGAAGTCGCCGTGAGAGGACACTCCCTTGTTCAAGATGATGCTTTACCGTGCATTAATTGCAGCTATTGGTTTTTGGCTCATAGTTTTTCAATGTGGGAATCTTATATATCTCAGCTCCGGCAACAACAATGCAGCAAGGCTTCTTGTGGCTTTAGGACTTGCCCCGTTGATATCATTTCCGAGCAGAAAATCAGATATCGCTGCGATTTACGATATTTTGCTCCTGAAAACCGAGATGTTGTGAGATAAGAGCATTGTGGTGAGGCAGGCCTCTGTAGAGTATAAGGTTCCATGGCACTGATCGGACCCGTATCACAGGCTTTTTTTCTTACTGTCTCGTTAGAGGCACTGCGCTAGTAAACCAGGATAAGAACAGCCTATGTACAACCAGATTCGCTGTTCAAGCCAATGTCCATGATGAATAGGTCCTACAGTCTCTACAGGCGCTTGTCTGTTTCATATTTCTACCTCCTAATAACCACTATCTACTGAGCAGATGCATCTTCCCAGGTGCCCGTGTTTACTTGTTGCTTGTGCATGAATGATCGCTTACACCTGGTTTCTTGCTGCTGCTGCTGGCGAGTTTCGGATATCACCCTCTCTCTGCGCTCTTTGACCGTGCATTGGCACGTTCTCCAGGTACACTGCGGCAACCCCGCCCATTGCCGCCACCTTTCTCTCGTCGTCACCGTTGACGACAGTCTCATCTCCGAACCGCACAGCAATCTCATCCAGAGGAACCTGATTCGTCTCCTTCAGACACGTCGCATAAAACACGGCGAGGGAAAGCAGACACGCAATGAAGAGAGAATAGAGCTTCCAGTGAATGGCGTCGAGTGCGATCGGAGTCACTTGGTTCAGCCAGATATTCGTGACACCCTGCGCGAAGTCGGCGACCGCGAAGCCGTATCCGCGCAGGTGAACGGGGAAGTATTTGGGTGGGATTGTGTGTAGTGTGGTGTTGAAGAATAGGGCGAAGACGAGCGAGAAGATGAAGACGAAGGCGACGCCTGTTCGTGTCCCTGTTTCGTTTGTCCCGTTGCCGTAGAAGCGGGAGAGCGCCATCAGGATTGACAAGGAGATTGCTAGCGCAATGCATCCGACCCCTAATTTTGAAACAAGTTAGCAGAGGTTTGATTTTGCCATCCAAACTATATGGCCAGTGGATTATGGATATGTCTATAGAAACTTACACATAGTGCGGACCCTAGGCCTCCGCTCAGCTATGCCAATGATATTCAGAATCTGACCCTATTCACAAATGTCAGTGAAAAAAAAAAAGTAACCGAGCAGACAGAAATGCCGACCCACAGCAAATCCCATGAACCCGTAACATCCAGTTATTAAAAGTGCCTTCTGGCCGGTATATCCGAACGACGCGTAGAGGAAAGACTGATACTGTTGTACGACCATCGTCCCCGACAGGGGCCCAACCTGCAACACGATGATCGCCACCGCGGTGCGGACGATATTTTGCCGATTGAATAGTTCAATCATGGCATAGCGCCAGGAATGTGTGGTTCGAGTCGCGGCCTCGAGCGCGATTTGCGTGCGGATCGCGGTCAGGGATTCTTCAATGGATGCGTCGCTCTCGCTCCTTGCGCTGTGGATGCGGTGCATGCTCCGTTTCATGTCTTCATAACGCTCCTGCTGAGCGACTATTTACAATCAGTTGTGGCTTCGTTATATTTTCCAAAAAAAAAAAAATTACAAGGGCGGATGTTGAAGGTTGGGGCAAGGATGGGATTGGTAGAACTTACGCCATCAGGGTGACTCTGGAAGGAAGACGGCCAGCAGAACAAGGACGGCTGCACAGGGTACTTGCATCCCTAACGCCAGCCGAGCTTCTCGAGAACAAATCCAGCAATCAGGTTGCCAAAGGTGCCGCCGGCTGCCCCGAGAGACACGATGGCGCCGACCAGGCTGGAAGCGTTGGCAGTCCCAGGTGGGAACATGAAGGCGTTGAACTGCGGCATTCTCCGTACTAGGCCGTCGAAGATTACTGTAAGGTTATTTGGATATTAGGAATTTATTGAGTTAGAGGCTACTATTACAACCATCCTGCCTTCGGCCTATGTTCGCTCAGCATGCCACGGAAGTGACCTCGAGCGCACTTTACCTGGCGCCGCCGTGCGAGAATCCCGTTTGTAGACGTGCACTCTAGCTTGGAAGGGTAGGCAAGCTTGGAAACGCAGATTGAAGCAGGGAAATGCCTGTTTTTGCGCAAGATGGGTTCATTCGGCGGAAAATTCCCATGCTTGTCGAACACAGCTCTGTCAGGATAGCCTTTTCCGACTCACTGGTACTGTCCAATGCGCTATGGAGCAATACTAGCGTTGAGGCTAGAGCACGGTGGTAGTAACCTGGGCACTCATCTATGCTTGGGCCATTGCTATTGCTATTTAGGATATTGTGGATTGTCAGTATAGTCTCTCGCGCGGCACCAAGACAGACGCCCCGGGCCATGCTGGAGGTATAGAATGGGGTTGTGAATTCGGTTTCGTAGAATGGGCGATGCATGACAAGCATCAGGTTGTTGAAGCCTAATGTTGAAGTTGAAATTGTTAGCGGTGCTCCAGGGGTGTGAAGGAAACGAATAAACTCAGAACTTACGGAGTTGAAGGTCACACCGTTGGCTCTGCATCCATGGAGCTTCTTCTCTCGAGGGTGCATCTCTGAATTTCTGCACCCCAGACCCACTCTCCCTGGGCGCAAGATGGGCCGGAAGCTCTCCTCGCCACGTCATTAGTTCAGCTTGGTGATTCATGAGACGACCGACGAATGGCTGGATGAAGAGATTTGTTTCGCTGATGTCAGAGATCTGCAAAAGGCACCGTTAGTGACTGCACCACGAACTTCACCCTAGTAACATACCAGGTCGATGATTTTACGGGATATTCTACTAAACTTGGCCGAGACGGTGATGAAGGCCAGTTTACTGGCATTTGCAGTCGAATTCTACCAGCGTGATCAGTCGAGGCAATACGCCAAACCTGGTGCACAGATGTCACTCACAACAGGTATTTCATAAGGATAAGATGCCTTCGCGTCTCTTTCGCGGATCGACAGCGGTTTTCCGTACTCGATGCAAAGTTCGGATTCCAAGCTGTACAACATCCACCATGTTCGACTTGCGGCCTGTAGATCAAGCGCTTCAGCAGATGTGGCTTCCAGAGTCCGGTTAATGCCAATCGAGTATGCCGTCCTAATGGCGATTCCAAGGTAGCTGTAGGCAACTGAATAATGTTAGTATTGCAGAAGACGAGAAACCACGGGGCTGGACCTACGATTGGGGTTATCAATGCTATACGCATAAATAGCCTTTCCGACACGGTAAGTAAAATGGGCAAACGAATGGATGGTATGAGTCAAGATCTTACCATGAACATAGCAGCCTGCACTGTCTCGACGCAGCTCATACCCAACAACCCTTTGAGGCGATCTTGGGCCTCCTCAAAATAACTGGCTGCCCACGCCAGCGCATCGTCTGTCGCTGTGGAGCGAAGGGCACCCAGTGCCAAAGTTGAGCAGAGCAGGGCTTGCCAAGCAGGGGACTGTGCGGTCGTTGATCTCGCGTGCGAGTCGTTGCAGAATTCATCGTATGCAGCTCGAAATGCGGGTACGTCCAGTACCGGAAGTATGTCATGGGTGGTTAGGAAGAAACAGTCGAGATGGGCGGTGGCGATATCCTCTCGCAGCTTCCAAGTGGCCGCATGGTGGGGGCCAGTCGCTGTACGGATATCGCGTTGTGAGATTCTAGGAAAGCTGTTGTTAGAATTAAACCCATTCTGTACCTGCAGACGCGACCTTTTCCTAGGCGACGAACGGCAATTGCCAGTTAGGTCAGGCCGACGCAATTTGCTTTCCACTACTTTCAAAAGCACCATGGTTGACGTAGGCCCGCAGAATGACAATGAGCCATTACTGCTGTGGACGGAAACTGATGTTGTTGTTCTACGGTCTGGTGTGGGAGTACCTTGTCCAAGTTAGATTTCCTATAATCCAGCGACGTGCACAGAATATCTACTTGTCCTCTCCACGCTACCGGCGTGCTGATATGTCCTCTCGCCGAATACCGCACGTTCGAGCTCCAATACCCTTGCATTAATAGTATCAAGTCCCCTATCATGATCAGCTTGTGTTAAATGACTAATTTTGTTGCTTGTCGCTTACTGGGAGAATTTACTCGTTCCCGTAGACGAATCATAGGTGCATTGCGCGCCATTCCTCTCGCAGCTATGGCAAGGCAGCAAACCGTTGCACTACATGATTCAGCCAAGTCCCAACTGACGTTTGGCGCGGGGTTGATGTCTGTGTGTCTACCTTGGATTTTCGTGCGCGACACGGGTTGCACGCCTCAGTGGTTTTCCTACGCGGTCCAGCTGAGGCGGAATCGGTCCGATGCGGCGGAATGGACATTATGCATTGCCCCCGAACTGTCTTATCCGAGATTGATCGTGTGCAGCTGCCTCAACGGCGATGTTCGATGTTGGTTTGGGATACTTGAGCTCTTGGAGATTCCGCGGAATGTTCCGACCAAATTCTGGAGCTATTGGCGCGGATATTCATCGGACCGTGGTCAGCGGAGTAGGTATGAATTGGCCGCTCGGTGTGGGTACAAGCCAATACTGTGACGGCAACCTGTTAATGACTTGGTTTTGGTGGTTTGAATTGCAGTCTGTCTCAAGCACTCTTCCAGTGAGGTTCTTCGCGAAAAAGCTCTTCAAGGGCCAACCTCAGAGAATACAATCGTTAAGCCAGGGAGATATGCAGTGCAACCAATCGCGGACATCCCTCAGTATCCCCCACCCTGAGGAATAACAAGCGTCATTGGATGCATTTGAGCACGCGATGTTGAACCATTGGCTCGCGGAGAAGCCGTTGCATCGTAAATGCTCCTCCACATTCCCGCCTCCAACAGCCGGTAGACTAGTTCGGTAAATCTTCGATCGCGACTGGGGTATGTATAGGGCCATGGATCCCCTTTCTCATGATATCTGAGAGCGAAGGCGAGAATTCACATTTCGACTAGACTGCAGAATTAACCGCGAAAATGACAGGCACAGCAGGACCGCTGCTCGGTCAGGACCAGCTTGTGAGGGATGGCAGGTTGACCTCGGCTGCCGACGCCTTTTTTGAAGCACTGTGTACGGGTTGGTCGAGGTAGCTTCTCACCGATAAGCATAGCTAACACTTTCGCAGCGGAGGCCGGCATCACCCATTGCTTCGTGAACCTGTACGAACTGCCCGACCTGACTGTTCTAGATTCAGATCTAATCCAATAATTAGTGGTAGCGACCACCCGGCTATGCTGGAGGCCATGGCGATGGCAAAGCAAGGCATGGTTACCGAATAAATCTCCATCTGGGGTATCAGACGCTAACAACACTGCAGAGCAACTGTCCAGGTTCCCCAACATCATCACCTGTCCGTCGGAACTGGTCGCATTGTCGGCGGCGCTCGGGTATGCGCAGGTCACAGGAATTCCAGTACGTCTTCCACGAGGACTTCCATTCATGCTCTACCACTCGTATATATAACTAACAACACTACCAGCAATGCGTCATTGTCCACGTAGACTGCGGAACCCTAGCAATGGGCCAATCAATCCATAACGCGAGTGTCAGCCGAGTGCCGGTCCTGTGTTTCGCGGGTCTTAGCCCTTTTACCCAAAATGGGGAGCTCTTTGGGTCGAGAACGGAGTATGGAATTATGCGAATTCTATGCAACTCTAGCGCTGATTTGTTACAGGTTCATACACTGGGTGCAGGATGTTCCCGACCAAGCAGCCATCGTGCGACAGTACTGTAGGTACACGGGGGAGATTAAAACCGGGCGCAATATCAAGGAGATTGTGTATAGGGCGCTGCACTTTGCCATGTCGGATCCGAAGGGGCCGACGTATCTCATGGCGGCAAGGGAGGTCCTTGAGGAGGTGGGCATCTCTACCTATTAGTAAAAAGGTCACTGCTAATGAGATCCTGCAGCAAGTGGCCCGGGAATATCTTGAAGAACAAACCCTCAGCCCCGTTGTGCCTGGTGCACTGCCAGAGTCAGGTACGTGGGGTAGTCCGTTCCTGCTAATTGGTACTTACTTACTTCGGCAGACGTTGAACTCCTAGCGACGGCGCTTATCACGGCGAAGCGACCGCTTGTAATTACCGGATACCTTGGCCGTAATCGGCAGGCGCCGGAATTGCTAGCTGCACTTTGTGATCTGCTACCCATTAGCGTCGTTGAGATGGTTGGGTCAGACGTGTGTCTCCGGAGTGACCATGAAGCCTATCTCGGTGTCACTGTCACCACCCATCCAGCTGTCCTTGAGGCTGATGTTATATTGGTCCTCGACTGCGACGTGCCCTGGATTCCTACTGCCGGGAAGCCGAGGAAGGGCAAGACATTCCCCCGAGTGCATGCATGCTGTCCATGCTGACCCTTTCAGATGCGAAGATCTTTCACCTCGACGTGGATCCCCTGAAGCAACAGATGCCGCGTAAGTCTCCATAATCGATATCGCATCGCTCAGAGTCTGATTAGACATGACTGCCAGTGTTCTCAATCAAAGCGACCCACAGGTACAGGGTCAGCTGCAATCTCGCGCTGAAACAACTACACGATTATCTGCAAAAGCAGACCATCGATCGCACGGACCACGCGACGGGGTTCAACGCACGCGCCGACCGCTTCAAGCACTGGCAAAGCAGCTTAACGGCTCTAGAGTCCCCCTCAGATGACGGCGTCATCCGTGTCCCCTACTTGGCTTCGCGACTGCGGCATCACCTTCCGAAGTACACTACGTTCGTTCTCGAGGCGATTACCAATGCGGTGCCTCTCACCCACCACCTCCATTTGACAGAGGTATTATTTTGATACTCCGCTCCTAATATCTCTCTCCTTGTCATAGTTGCTGACATATTCTATGTAGCCCGGCAGCCTTGTCGCCAGTGGGGCTGGTGGACTCGGCTGGGGCGGCGGCGCTGCATTGGGCGTGAAGTTGGCTAAACCGGATAGTTTTATCTGCGCGGTGTAAGTTGTGGCTGAAAACCTATATACCATTTCCTTTCTCTTCGCAAGGCTCATACGAGTTTTCTTCAGCGTTGGCGATGGAACATATTTGTTCTCGCAGATGGAGAGCGTCTACTGGATCAGCAGGCGGTACAGTATCCCCTTCCTGCTTATCGTCCTGAACAACGGCGGCTGGAATGCACCCAAGGTCTCTGCACTGCTTGTTCATAAGAATGGCTTGTCTTCAACTTCTACTCGACGCGGTATGTGAACCTTTTCTTTCCCTCACTGCGGATATGTCCGAGCAGCAAATGAAGAGCGTGTGTTTTACTTGTTCTGGTGCTAACACTCTGGTAACTGGCTAGATCTGAATATCTCATTCGAGCCCTCACCCGATTACCCGGGTATTGCGAGTGCAGCTGGCGGGGCCTGGGGCGCAGTCGTCAAGACTCAGGACGAGCTTGACCCGGCCCTTGAGGAGGCGAGAGAAGCTGTTCAACGTGGTCAGTCCGCCGTCGTTGAAGTGGCGTAAGCTCACCGAATATCCTTATTTCGAGATAGAGAATAAGCTGACCTTGCAGTGTACCTTCGCTATGGAAGGGAGATTAAACGACAGGCTATTCGCGGTAAGTTACGAGTTGCTGATCACAGGCACAAGCGTCGAGCTTGTATCATCTCCTCACACTTTGATGGCCCCCCTGTACTCTTTATTGCTTTCTATGTATTGTTGTGCCACATGTTCAGCAATGTTGTTAGGCACGAGCGATTTACCATTTTGTAGATATATAGAGAGAAACCTATGGGAGAAGAGGCAAAAGGGAGCTTGTGAATAGAATGAAGCTACCTCACGCACACAGCTATTGAGACCGGAAGGCGATATTTAACTAGTAACTAAACAGAATCATAGTGTTCAATCAAAACTTGTACTCAGCACCTTGCTATACCTTGTCTCTGGCGGTAAACTTCCAACAGCCCTCGGGCAACCCTCGCACCTACGACAGGTACTTTCCGCCTCCTTTGGTACAGCCATCCGGTCTGTGGTAGCACAAACGAGCCATGCGTATCTGTAGGGCTACAAAAAACCAAGCTGTCAATCCCACCGCGTCCATCTGCCACTATATCAATAGTGAACACCCCCTTCACCGTCTCAAACCCGGTCTCCACCTTTCTCAGATCTCCAACAACAGGCTCGACTCGCCACGTCGCACTCGAGGCCGCTTACAAACGGCGAGATTGTTGTTCCGTGGGCTTCGGGCGCGGGTGCGCCGTAGCGGCCCCAGCGCGAGCGCAGGGCGGATGAGATGGCGGATGCCTGGGTCGCGGAGTGCGTTTGGTTTGACAGGGTTGCCCAGAGGTTGCCGTCTTGTGGGTGCAGGGTTGCTGCTGTCTCGTTGTCTGTGTATTGGTTTGTACTGGCGTTCCAGACGAGGGCGTAGGTTTGCTGTGTGAGTGTTGAGGCGGGGAGAGACCAGTTCGCTGCTGCTACTTCTTCATCGCCTAGATCGCGAGCGAGTTTCGAGCCAAGATTTAGTATGTAGTATAGGATTGCGCTGGCTTCGATGCTCTGCGGATGTTAGTCTGCTCTTCTTTGGAAAGTTATCACCAGAGCACAGGGCTTACATGGCCGCCCATGCCCACTATAAGCTGGTCCCTGTTCGAAGTGACATTCATCAAGCCCGACGCGTCGATATGGTTGAGCGACCAGTCAATCCCCCTTTTAAAAGCCGGCCACTTTGCAACCAAATAATCTCTATCATCCGAATACCTCGCATAGTGCGCCAGCGCAATCAAGTTATGAAGATGATACGTAAAGGAGACATAACCATGCTTCCTCCCCTGAAAGTCCCAACCGAGGTAAGGCAGCATCCCATTATCAAGCTGTCCCACAAACAGTGACTCGATTGAGTCGCGCAGCGGCACCATGTCGTACGTTGAAACCGCCACCGTCTGAGCCTGGATCACCAGGTCCCCCGGCCACACCAGCCAATCGCGCTTCGCACCGTCGACGATGCACGCGGCCGCGGAGTCACAGACTATCGTGTTAAGTGACCACGTGTACGCCCCCTCTGCAGTTAGGCCGCCAAAGTTCGACTCGCCGGTCGTCGGGTCGATCGTGTTCATCTGCGCGGTGTAGGCGCTTGCGTACCATATCCGATTCAGCAGCTTGTCGTCGCAGTAGTAGAAGTACCTCGTGTAATCCCGTGGATCGCGGTGTGGCACAGGCGTGAAGTATGTCTCCAGAGACGACACTTCGATAGCTTGTCCCCGTTGCTCATGATTCAAGTCAACCGACAGCGTCACGTAGCGGCGGAACCCTCCTCGAATCCTGTCCCTGCGCAGGGTGTATCGTCCCTTGCCGCTCTTGACATTCAAAAAGACCTTTTCACCGCGCCCGCCATCCGACTGCCCGTCACTTGTCTCCTGACCGATGAACTGCGATGATTCGGAAAAGGTGATTCCGATCAGGGCTTCTCGTGGATTGCCCGCCACGCCAGCAACCTCGACCGAGAGCAGCCCGCCTATATTCTTCGCGTAGTCGAATGTAGCTCAGCTTTGACCCTGGAATACAGCTGTCCCGGGTGAATGGTGTTCATCTAGAAGTGTGTTCGCGTTAAGGACTGTGCCATTGGTGTTTCTGACTGACACGAGTGCAGGATCCGCGATTTGGGCGCAAGAATGTACTTCACGTACGGTGTCACTGCCCCCGCAACAGAACCACAAAGCACAACTGAAGAAAGCCCGAGTATTGATCTAAGAAGCATGTTACTATTATGGAGTGGGACGGTAGTAGTATCAAGCGAAGAAAAAGTCAAAGCGAACTAGAACAAAATGCAATGCGCTCGATATGAGTATGCATACGCCTTTTGATCCAGTCGGCGTTAAGAATATGCCATTCGGGCAATTAGGGACCGAGATTTACCCTGCTGGTCCGAGTTTCTGTCGTATGACTGGCTCCAACATGTTGATTTCCCCGTCAATCGATGGTTTACCCCACGGGCTGTTGTGTGCGGAGTTCGGAGAAATGCATGTGGGCCATCTCGAGATCAGCAGCACAGGGCATTTTCGGTCTGGAGTAGAATCTGCCGAAGGGATACGGGGTTGCTGATTGGATTCTCTATTCCACGGGCGAACAAGATTTGATTGAGGGAACGGCCAGTCTTATGTACCAAATTCAAGAGCAATTGTTCTCTCAGACGTATCCCCATTGGAACCGTAGTCGGCACTACCTACTCAAGGGCGCTGCTGGTTAACATAGCAGGTTAACCCACGTCGGGTTGAGCTTGAATGCGCGCGCGAGAATAGGACGTGCTCACTCGGGATTCGCTTCTTCTAATCATCGAGCTGCAACTCCTGAAACGTCTCTTCCAATTTCACAAGGCCACCAACGACATCTCGATAAAAGGCCTGCTGAAGCGCCGGACTTGCAAAATCACTGTCGTGCCCAAAGTCGCAATACAGACATTTCGTAATGATACTTTTGAAACTCCTGCTCACCATGCGATGGCTGGGTGCTAATAAACGATGGGCAGTGAAGTACTCTATGAACTCGGGAGAAGATTGAGCCCTTGCGATATCGGCCGGCTCCTGCAGTTCTTCCAGGGGGGATTGGTATGCAAGCTCGAGTAAAATGATGCCTAGCCCAAAGATAGCGGGGTTCCGAACGATTTGGTAGCTCTCAGAGTGCTGTTGGGACTGCGGCAACGAGCCTAATACGTGAACCGATGTAGCAATATAAGATGGGGCATGTGGTGCCTTCTGCAGCAGGGACTCCGGAACTCCAAGAAAGGAAATATCAGTACTGCGCAATCTTTTCTTCAGCCACGGCGTGGCGTGGTAGTAGAGAACAGCGGATGCAAGCACTCTCGCCAATTGAATGCGCTGGTAGACGCTCATGGCACTTCCGACCGGGCTTGCGCCTGACAGCAAAATCAACCCGGCAAGTGACGTTGAGGGGTTAGTTGCGGTTGTGGCTGTAGTTTCTTCGTCAAAATAAGCTAAATGTTTGCACGACTCATAATCTCCAAGCAGTCCAATGCAGCTCTGAGAGCCTTTCTGATGCCAGACCCGATCCGAGGCCCTCGTGACCAGTGTGCAAAGATTCCGCTGCAAATGGAGATTTGGGACTAAAGTCACAGGCTCGTTGGTGAAGATAGACTCTGCAGGGTCCACATTCTCAGGTAGATGCTGTAAGCGTACGCGTTTTCGCGATCGAGTTGATACTGGCGCTTCAGCCGTTTGCTGTGTCCGTTTGAAAGTTGTACTTGAAGACATTTCATGTATCTCATGGCGGCCCTTGTGCACAGCTTTTATCGTTGACTCCACATTCATCCACAGTTGCTGGCCCGGTGAGCTGCACTCGTGAAGAAGCGCCACATCGAATCGTGCTTGCCAAACAGATATTCGAAGGCTTGGCTGAAGACACAAGTGTACATTATGAGAGCTATGCTCAGAACATGCGGCTGACAAGGCCTGGTAGAGACTGCGAGCAGCTTGTTGGAGGATTTGAAACTGTTCAAATTGGCGAACCTCCTCTAAGTCTCCATTCCCTCTAACATTCTTTAGAGGGCAAGGCTGTGCTCCTGCAGAGACCGAAGATACAAAGACGTGAACGAGCGAGGTCAAATCTTCCATGCACTCCTAAATTCGAGGGGCTCAGTCTCCGATTTGGTACCGACAGGTAAGGGTATACTTACTTTGAGCGAATTAGTGGCGCTCTTAAATTGCATTCCTGGCATAGAATCAAGAGGGAGATGCTTCGTATGATAGGCAACTTGCTCGAGTTTCTGCTTAATGGCTAGAGCGGCTTGCCAGCAGTTTTCTTGGGACGAGTTGAGGTTACCATTCACGGACTCAAGGGCATCAGACTTAAGGATTTCCACAGCACTTAAATAAATCCGGTATTGAGTTTTCAGCACATGCTTAAAATCAGAGCTTCGCGGTAAATATTTGCGATAATGTCTGAAGCGTCCAAAGGCCTTCTTAAAACTGGACTTTACTGCTGATGAGACTGCGACGGTTAGACGGTACTTTAAATGTAACGATAGATGAATTACTTACCTTCTACAGGAGTTTCATTCCCGTTGTCAGAACCAGTC
Source organism: Penicillium sp. S1316 (assembly GCA_023627405.1). Taxonomy (NCBI): domain Eukaryota; kingdom Fungi; phylum Ascomycota; class Eurotiomycetes; order Eurotiales; family Aspergillaceae; genus Penicillium; species Penicillium sp. S1316. Next base: position 46,401 of record JAMAHF010000077.1, read on the forward strand.
TGGGGGCTCTGGGTGTTATAGCCTTCATCAAGGGTGGGTGATGAGAATTTTGCTGCTCCGAAAGATGGTTGAAGCTGTTGGGGAGGTTCAATCAAAGTTTCGTCGTCCCATTCTATTTGCACTCCAGATTGATTGATTGTTGCCCATTGCTCGAGGACCGATTTCATGCAAGCAGCAGCTGTTCCGGCTGCATAAGACTGCCAAACCTTATCCTTGTGACTATCGGCATAATCACATACTCCCTTGATCACGATGCAAGGTATGGTCTGGCAGACACCTGCACTCTCCATCTCAAACGCAATAACCTTTTCCTCTGCGGCTATGTTATCTCGCTCCAGGCCGGATTTCATGACTCTATCTCCAGAGGCAATTCGTCCAAGGTGTATATTGACGCCCCGCGAGGACGGACGAGCGCGAGCGACACGTTTTCGGTCACATTGTATTTCATCACAGGTAGCTTTCTTGGCTATGGAACAATGCCTTTTCTTCTTGCATCTTTTGCACCTAGATGTCTCGCGATGGCTGTGGTGATAATCAGCCTGGAAAAGGCGGTCTTCGTTCACTGGGGGGCGGCAAGAAGCACGTCGGCTTTGAAGGATCATTTCGTGATACTTGGTTCTCTGAATTAGACCCTCATAGCCATTAGGGCTGCTTAACTTTTGTAGAAAGGTCCGAAGCTCCATTCTCAAGCCCGGCTCTATTATTCCTTCCTCCTTACGGTGAAACCCGTCTGGGTACCTCCGACCAAGGTCATATGTCACGATTTCATCGCTGATGATCACGTCGCCGAGGAAAATCCCTTTGCTGTTTCCGTTGGGGACGCCTCCACATACTCCGACTATCAATCCCAGCCGAATACTGGGGAAACTCGTTCGCAGGTTCGCAGCCACGGTGGCCGCATACGTCTTTCCGATGCCGGGCATACACACAAGGACGACATTGTGATTGCCAATCAGGCCTGTTCGGTATGTATTTCTGTCGCCTGCAGCCTTTCCGTATCGATCGCTGCCTTTATCCCAGGAATGGTCGAACAGGGCTTCGGCCGTATCCGCTTCAAACGGTAGCGCGCAGATCAGCGCCACATCGAAGTCACTCCGGGTTTTCGGTGGGGACGGGCTTCCCATATTGATGGGCTCGAGTCAACAGATTGTATGGATTCTCCAGAAGGATGGCATGAAGATGATATGACCAACTGCTACGATAGATGGCTTTTTTTTTTTTGATTGAAGGAATCACTCACGAATCCAAGCGCGGTTCACCGAGGGTTACATAGCCACCATCAGCTCAGCCCTTCTGTCTTATTCAGCTGGGCTGTGCATGCATATGTATTACTTTTTTTTGTGCTACTTACCCCTCGATCACGTCACCACTTCCAGATTTATAAATTTGACCACCTTGAAGTGCTTTAAATCACAAATACGCTATGGAGGCAGAGACGACCGGAACAAAGTCAGTCAGTAAATCTATTCTATCCAGGATGGAACATACAAGTACTGAGGAAGGAACCCTCGGCTTTGTTGAGACGCTCTACCAAACTTGCTCAGCCACGCTAGTTCATCTCTGGAAATCGAGACGCCAATTCATCAAACTTGATATGGACAGTCCACAAATGAACATCTTGAAGAAGGCTGTCGCGGATCTCAGGCTGTGGGAAGAGAACTTCCCTCCTGGCCACCTTGACACGATTCTTGCACGCTCGCATCATCTGAAAAAAAGTGTGATTGAAAATTTAATTCAGATTGGCAAAGTTCTGAACTTCTGTTGCTCGTTGAGAAGTCAGAACAGCACTATAGAAGCTCAAAATGAGAGCAAGACATCGACACGACACAAGAGCGATTTGAGGCGAGATGTGGATGCCCAAAAGGCGATTGGCCAAATCCAGATACCCTCGCCAACAAGCCGTAGTGCAACCGCAATTGGTGCTCAATATGAGCGGAACGTGATGAAGGAGCTCTTGCAGAGTCTGGATCTTCTATTGGAAAAAGCAGCAGATATTCTTTTGGCAGAGAAGAATTCCGATACTTCATTCGATGATGGATCATCCATCGATTCAGATTCAGGTTCGGATTCAGAAGACGAAAATGAGCAAGATCACTTTGGCAGGCTCCACTGCTACATCGAGTGCATGATTAGCACCGTGCCTGTGATAGAGAAGCAAATTTCCCGCATGCAGAGTGAAAGAGAACCACTATTGGTCTCTCCTGACGACTTCCTCAACTTACCAGAGAGGGTGCAGCCGCACGCAATACGCATTCGAAACCGGTTGGTGATCGCTCTACATAGACTTTTCGGTGACTACTTAGGCTAATGACTGAATAGATTTAGTAATGCACAGCGCTTCCTAGTGAAGCGACTGGGGGAGGCGAACCGAGAAAGATCTATCCGGATCAAATCAATAATGGAAGACGACGCAAATAAGAGACACTACCACGACGCTTTGGCAATCTTCAAACCATACACCCGATTCCCGCATACTGTCACAGATATTTCCTCCTATTATTCATTCCTCTCAATTAGCGAAGATGAGGGCACCGGTCACCTCCGAATACCACCTCCGCCTCGAGCTTATGGGCAGCATTTCCGATGCGACTACTGTGCGAAGGTAATATCAACGCAAACCGGAGTTGAATGGAAGTAAGTAGCGATATATCTGATCCGTACAATAGAAACGAGTATGGCTAAGCAGTGAGTCAGAACCCACCTTTTTGCCGACCTGCAGTCGTATGTTTGCACGCATTTGAAATGCAAGGATGCGCTCAGGACCTTCTCGAGCCGCAGTTTGTGGGCGAAGCACGAATTTCATGAGCATTTCACCCGGGTGCAATGGCGATGTTTTATGTGCAATGTCGTCAAATTATCCAGACCAGACTGGGTTCGCCATTTGGGTACTGCCCATGAAACCGAATTGACAGGGGAGCGGTTGGAGGCAGCAGTCTCTGAAGCCGAGGAGACGGTGCTGAGCGAGGATTTCAGGCATCACAAGTGCGCTCTGTGCCTCCGGGATAATTGGCAAGGCATGAAAGCCTACGCTACACACATGGGCCAACATTTGGAAGAGATATCGCTAGAGTCTCTCCCCAGAGAGGCAGAAACCCATGGGCAGGAGGCCTTCAAGTCGAGCGGATCTGCAGGAATATATGCCGTTAACAAGGAGAACATCACAACCAGTAGAAACCTAGGAGATGGAGACTCTCAGCTCCCAGAAAGTGAGACTTCAAGTGGGTCAGATTATTTGGATCATTTGGATGATACATGCTCTTTATTATACAGTCTTTACGATCAGTGGTCTGTTTAAAGATCTGTTCTTCAGCTATACCTTATTGAATGGCCACTCCCTAGACGTTTACCCTCCCACTATCTCTCATCTTTTGTCCCTCAACACCCCATCCAGCCTCACTAGCGGCTGTTGCGTATCTCAAAGCTCGACAGGAGCAGGACTAACAGCAGGATGTTTATTATCCCCATCCCTTTCCACCTTCTCAGGCCCCAAGATACCCGCCGCGTTTTCCCATCGAATATCTCTCGAATTCCTTCCAATGTGTGTCTGGAAATAATTTTGATTTAGCAAGCATGGTTGCTAAGTCACAGCTTTAATCACCCAACCTGCCCACTTGGTATTCCATTTAACCTATTAACAAAGTGCAGAAAGGCGGAATTTATATTCCACAGATGCAATCACGACATGACATGAAGTATACGCCCCCACATGCGCCCCCTGATTCGAACGCCCTCAAAGCACGTCATATGGAGTTAACATACACTAATCAACGCTGAAACTATCCGACCACCAACCCCACCCCACCCCATCTGAGTTGAACAGGTGAAAAGTAGATATTTGGAGCAAGGCAAGTCTTAATTTGATTCTGCGTGTTATCTATTCCACAATTTGCGGTTATGAAGTAGCTATTTTTTTGTATTCACACACAGGGGATTTCCCGGTCAGTGACATTTGATAAATATGATGGAGATATGAGGAACTGACAAGGGGCAGGTTCGCCGCCAGTTGACGGGTTCGTTTCCCATTTCTCCCGCAAGATGACAACTTAAAGCCTGGCACAAACTGATTGGCTTGTTCGAGGCAAGAAAGTATTGGTGGCTATTTATTTACACCAGCACAAGCTAGGATGCGTCTAGGGCCATGGCCTTGGTATATCCCGAACTAGTGCAAAGCAGGTTATTGGTTATTCGGTACCTCACTTCCCTTCCACGGACGACATGATATTTGATTTTTACCGTCTATCCTCCAACTCAAGAGCTATACAAGCGGCTTGTAAGGTCAAAACATGGTCTATTACTGAGCACGCGGGTAATGAGGCGGCAACTATGTATCCGGAACCAAGATGCTTGAAATGATACCTAGTAGTTGCAAGAAGGGATATTATCAAAGTCTTTCGCGATTCTATGAGTAATGGCCACAAGGTGTTGTGTATAGAGATCGAAGTGGAAAGCATGCAACCGTATATATATATATATATATATACTCAGTCAGTGTTCAAGTTACAGAAAATGACATGAGAATTCAAGTATTTCATCAAACAGAAAGCTTGTCATCACAATTTAGAAGCCGCATCCTCAAACCAACGCTGCCCTGATAATCGCACACAACCTCCCCGCCCCAACTCCCTTCATCATGGTAAAATGATTCGCCCCCACGACACGTGAAAACCGCATCCGCGTTTCAGGCAGGAGCGTCTCCCACCCACACGGCCCAAAGTCGCTCCGGGCAACGGTCAAGAACTTCAGTCCCTCAGGATCATCGTGGCGATGGACGAATTTTTCCTCCACATCGGCGTCGATAGAGTTCTCGGCCCAGATTATGTGGGTGGTTGGTGGCGGCGGCGGCGGTGCGTGCGATTTGATTTCGTTTCTGGACTCGAACGCAGAGGCGTGGTAGTGGTGGAGGCTGTTGATGCAGGCTTCGAAGTGCGGGATGAGCCAGGATGGGGGAGCCAGGCGCTCGCCTGTTCCGGAGTGCACGATGCCTAGCAGGCCGATCCGCTCGCAATACTCGAAGTAGCGCTGTGGAAGGTGGTCGAGGCCGCGAGGGACCGGGCAGTCGAGGAGGAGGAGGTCGGATATGGGTTCACCGGTGGCCGCGAGGAGCTGGGCACAGCGGTAGGCAAAGATGCCGCCAACAGACCAGCCTCCCAGAGCATAAGGACCATGCGGTTGGCGGCGCTGGATCTCCGTGGTGTACAGCGCTGCGACGTGGTCAATGCCTTGCGGGTAGGTGGAGGGCTCTTTCATGTAGGGGCAATTGAGGGCCACGATGGCGAGGGTCTTGTCTACAATCGGGAGCGAGCCGTAAGATGAGGCTGAGCCGGACCCGTCGGGGAGGAGAAAAAGCGTTTTTATTGTGGTGGGTGACGCTGGGTTCCCTTGTAGGAGGAGGGAGCTGGCCTTGATGGCGCGCTTGAGATCCAAGGCCACAATCTCGCTTGGCGGGGTGGCGACCTGCCCATCTGAGCTGTCCTCTTCTGAAAGTGTTTCAGGTGTGGTCGTATCGTCGTCGTTGAACATGGAGTCGAGAACCGCATCACGTCCTGTTGTTCCGGTAGCGGCAGTCGGGCCGCCCTTCTCCCATTCGGCTCGTAGCTCGCCCACCGTAGGATGAGCCTCGAAAATCCAGGACTCGTAGTGCAGACCCAACTCCTCGCGGAAGCGACTAGCACAGAGTAAAGAGAGCAATGAGTCAACGCCCAGGTCGGCAAAGGCCTTGTCAGCGGTCAGGTCGGCGACACTGACACCGCTCTCTTCGGAAATGATCTTGAGGGCTGCCTGCCAGGTGGTGCTATCAGTGTTATCTGCTGGGGTCAGCTCCTGTAGCTCAGAAATCGGTGCTTGGTCAGCGACGACGGTGGTAGGTCTAGACTGATTAGTGGGCAGCGGTGGTCCGACGCGAGTATCGTCTCTCATGCGAACGATATAGTCCATCAGGCGCCTTGGGACTTTCTGAGCCTTGATGCCGCGGTAGCAAGCTACGATTTCACCGTCCTCAAAAATGACCATGTCGCCGCTGTACATCCCGTCGTCTTTGGGCCCGGTCATCTTGACGTAGGAGTGGTAGACTGTGTCGAGAGAGACCCCTTTGTAGAAATGCAAAGATGTCCAGCCATGATTGACAAAGACATCCTTTTCCAAGTCCGCCTGGTCGTTCGCATTCATGACGAATAGAGCTGGTTGGCCAAAGTTATCAACCAGGTACGGATTCACCCGATACACCCCCGAGACCGGCGCCTTGCTGCAGTGCACCTTGGCTACAGCCTCGAGGGTATCGCTGTCCATGACCACCTCCGTGACGCCCTTGTACTCGGGCGAATAGGATGCCAGAGACGAAACGAGCTGGTATCCCGTACTGCCGGCCATTTTCTGCACGCGGTCATTGTCAATAATGCCGCGTCGGAGCTCGGCCATGCGGCTCTGAATGTGGATTGCGGCCTCTTGGGTTTCAGATAGCGCCTCTGCAACCAGGGGGAACGTAATCGAGCACTCGGCATGCTTCGTCAGCATTTGGCCGGCAGGTGTCACGCTGTAGAACTGAACAGCTGCTTTCTCCGTTGCGGTGTCAAATGTTACGCGGCAGCGAAGAGGCTGGGGCTCTTCGCTTCCGAGAGATTTGACTGCCAACGGGCGCTGGACATCCATGTGCTGAACATCTACCAGACATTTTGCCCACCGCGGGCTGGATGACCTAATATAGTCACCTAGAACCAGAGCCATCTCGGCGTAGACGGACGGAGTGCAAAGGGCGACGCCGTTGACTCTGTGGCCGCGGACGAATGGATCCAAGTCTTCGCGCAGGAGGTTCGACTCGCCAACGACCATAATCTCGTGGCGATCATGCTTCTCCTCAACGAGGCGGTGAACACACGTTGTGGACAGCGCAGGCTTGACCCCGTTGAGAAAGCCCGCATCTCCCTTGTAGAGCGACCAATCGTTCTCATACTGCATCCAGTAGTTCTCCAAGTCCCAACTGTAGTTTGGCAGACGGAGGACATCCAGTGACAGCCGGAAGTCACGGTGGTACTCGCCCCATTGGACCGCATATCCGGACTCATAGAGTGTCGCTAGACTGCGGCTGATCACTCTCCATGTGTCCGACTTGCGCTGCAAGGTTGGCACCACAGAGACAGGTCCCAAATTTGCTTTCAACAGGCCGACCATAACCGGGTGGGGCCCGACCTCGAGGAATATGGTGGCGTCGGTGACCAATTTGTCGGTTGTCCCGGCTTGCAAGGCACCGCAGAGATTGACTGCCTCTCTCGCATGTCTAGCCAGATACTTGGCATCCACAACCCCTGCTGTCGTAACAACCTTGCTCAGCAGCGGGCTGAGTAAAGGGATATTGGGCCTGCCGAACTGAATCGTGGCAGCGGCTGCCTCGAAGTCATCCATGATGGGGTCAATTTGCGAAGAATGAAAGGCATATGGGACGCGCAGTCGGGTCATCTTCTTTATTCCAGCTTGAGAAAGAGCTTCGGCTGCCATATCAACGGCGGCGACTGTCCCGCTGAGAACAATCTCACCCGGGGCATTGATGCAGGCGACTTCTACTGAGCAGTTTGCCACAATGGAAGTTATCCCCGCTAGAGACGCACTCACAGCTAGCATACCGTGTGTCTTCTGCGTACACCTGGCCTGAAGTAATTCCGCCCGTTTGCCCACCAGGTAGATGGTGTCCACGTCCGACAAGACTCCGGCGACGTTGAGTGCAGCGTATTCGCCGAGACTGTGGCCGACTACTGCAACTGGGGTGATTCCCCATGAGCGCCAGAGCCTTGCGAGCGCCATCTGCGAGCATGTTGCGGCGAGCTGCACGACTAGGGCTGGAAAGTCTGAAATGTCACCCTCCGTGGAGGTGATGACTGGGAGGAACGGCGGGAACCCTTGGCCCTGGGCGATCCGGTCCAGCTGTTGTATGTCGCTGCGGAAGGTCTCAAAGTGGAGCATCTCACGGGCCATCCCCGGATATTGCGACCCTTGCCCAGTGAATGCAAACGCTACTGATGGTGCGGCTCGGGGCTGGACACAGTCGGTAGCGAGATTTTCCTTCAGTTGGGTGAGGACATCGTTCAAATCGGTACCAATAGCCGTGATCCGGTGGCGATGGTGTAGCCGACGAGCTGTTGTGGTGTAGGACAGGCTAGGTAAAGACGGTTTTGCCTGCTCGATGTACGAGATCAAGCGCTGAATGTTAGCGAGCAAAGCCGGTTTGGTCTTTGCTGACACTGCCACAATATGGGTTGAACGAGGATCCTCGGCCGTCTTATTTCCTTCATTGAGAAGTGGCGCATCCTCGACAAGGACCGAGCTGTTTCCCCCAGCAGCGGAAAAATTGTTGACCATCGCCCGACGGGGTTGTGCTTCATTGCGACTCCATGGAGTCGACTTCTCTGCGATAAAAACGTTCCGCTGTGCCAGATCCGTGGGGAATTTGTGGTTTATCTTTGTCTTGATGCCACAGTGCGGCGGAATCTCATTCTTCTCCATCATCAGGAGAACCTTGGTCAGAGCAGTGACACCAGAAACAGATTCGCCGTGCCCGACATTTGCTTTCACAGACCCAAGGTGGAGGGAAGTCTGCCGGCCGCCGACCTGGGCAGTTTTGTTAGCGAAGGTTGAGAGCACCGACTCCATCTCGCGCGCATCACCAGCCTGGGTGCCCGTCCCATGCATCTCAATATAGCTGATTGAAGACGGATCCACAGCGGCAGCCGTTAGTACACGCTCGAAGATCGCTTTCTGGGCGCCGACATGTGGGCGAGTAATGCTTTCAGCCTCGGCGGAGTGGTTTGTGTATGCGTTCAGTATCACCCCGCAGATTGGGTCATTGTCTGCAACTGCGTCTTCAAGCCGCTTGATGACCATGCTAACGACGCCTTCTCCTCGACAATACCCGTCTGCATCGTCATCGAATGTCTTGCAGTTTCCGGTTCGGGACAGGAAATACCCTCTGTCCAGTCCCGCAGTAATATCTATTGCATCGACGAGTCAGTGCAACCGTCCCCCCCTCCCCGCCAGTCCACGAGCAAACTTACCAGGATTGGTCATAACATTCGTCCCGCCGCAGATCGCTGTGTCAATATCACCTTGCCAAAGTGCATTACACGCAATATGCATGGCAGCAAGACTCGAGCTACACGCCGTGTCAATGCTGTAGCTTGGTCCGCTGAACTTGTAGTAGTAGTTCTGTCGGCCAGGGATAAACGCGCGGCAGGAGCCAGGGATGTAGTAAGTGTCTACATTCTGAGAGCTATTGGTCTCGCCCCAGTCATTGCTGGTTGATCCGACAAAGACGCCCACCCGGTCACGCTGCGTAGAGGGTGTTGCATCCGGCACCATGCCTGCGTTCTCCATTGCCTCGTAGACGGTCATCAGGCTTAGTCGCTGGGCGGGATCAACCTGTGGTGCCTCACGGGGACTCATTCCGAAGAACCGGGCATCGAATAGCCCCGGGTCCTTGAGCCAGCACCCGTAGGGTGTGCCGCTCGTATTTTTCCGGGTCAAGGTTGGATCGACATGGGTTGCGACGTCCCATCGCTGCTTGGGTGTGATACTAGCGACGTCGCGCCCCTCGCTGAGCAACTCCCAGAACTCGTGAAGGTTGCTTGCGTCTGGAAATCGACCGGAGTAGCCGACGATCGCCAGTTTAGACTGCCCAGGGGAACAGCCGGTAGCTCCTGGGGAAATCGATTTCATGCTGTTGTCAACCGTAGCGTCACTGATCCCCTCTCTCTTGAGAGCCGTCATAAAGGTCTGGGAAGCGAGAGTTGCCACGGGGAGTAGGGTGCATGCTGTGCAGCCACTGGAAGCAACATTCGAAGCAACCGTATCGGAAAGATCATCGAGACGCAGTGGCTCAAGAAGAATGTCTTCTAGCGCATCGCGGAGCAAGGATTCAAAGTTGGTTTTCCCTGCTTCATTGCAACCGCGGTTGGTCTGAAGTGCGATACGATTGCTCAACCCGCCAAAGGTACCCCTTGAAACACTCTGCAACAGGAGATCCTCCACATCCACCATATTATACAGATGCTTTGCGTGGTATGGACCGCGAATGCGAGTCTGCAGGTTCGTCCGCTTAGGCAGGTAGTTAGAAGCACAAAGGTGAGAAAGAGCGTGTGGTGGTCCAGACAGCGTCACTCCGCAACGAGCGGATGCGCTGATATACGGCCGAGATGCAACAGGGATGCCCTAAACATAAGGACAAGAATTAAACACCGCCAGGCATTCGATAGCTGAGCACACCTACCATTTCTGAAGCGTACTTCTCAAGAACTACAGTAGCAGAGTCCTCATTAAGCCCCGGCATGACCAAAGACCAGGAGTCGGCTGTATCTCCGCAAGGGTCAATCCTTCGACGCACCCCATTGACCAAGAGTCCAATGCGCAGTGCAACTGTCACTGTGTGCACAGCCACGGGAATCAACTCTGAGAGCGAGCGGCAGCAGCTGATAGCAGCACCAGCTAAAAGGCCAGTGCAGAGGCCAGTTACCCGTGCATCCGCATCGGTCGGATACACCTGTCCCGGCTGACTGATATGGCTATGCACAGTCATCCTTTGATCAGACACTTTCAAGAAACCATGGCTGAAGCTAGCACAGACTATATCTGGACTTACTTGATAAACGAGGCAAAGTGAAGGACGGATATTAGGGCTGTCTCCAGCTCCGGATGAGGAGCGGCGCTCGATCGCAACTTAGCCAGCAGTTCCGATAGGGTTGTAAACAAGGGCAAGCCGCTCCTTTGCGCAAGAGAAATAGAGCCAATATCCAAACGTAGCGCAGACGCCGCCTGGTCTAGGAACGATGTCAGGAGAGGATTGCCCTGCGTTGTGCATAGAGCCTGTAGGCTGGTATCGAAGTCATAGTTCAGGTCACCGAACACGTACAATCGAAACGGAGACGCCATATCGGTAGCTGGGGTTGGAGGAGTTACTTTGTATTGGTGTTGCGAGGCCATGAGTGCGCATGCCAACATTTATAACCATGCTCATGGCTCTTGCCTGCCTTACAACTTTATCTCCTCAGCTTTAATCACGCACCTCTCACCCGAGTCCGGCCCTAGCATTGAGCTTCTGTAAGCATTGCTTGGTTCCGAGTCCTAGCATTCCCTTCTTGGAAGGCCTGATTTCGGTTTCCAGAGTCGTAACAGACGGAATCCGAGCATACATGTCCGAGAAAAATAAGAGCTCTAATCACGTCCGGTCGCCTTCCGAAATCCTACGGCTTCGCCCCATCGTCAGCCTTGGCCCAAAGACATGGAGGATAAGGCGGGTAAGACAAGTAAGACGAGTAAGACGGAGCCAATGAAAATCACAGGACGCCTTCACAATGGACCAGGGGTACGCAGGAATTTGCACCATCTATGAAAATGTAATCGATTGGTTGAGGCCTTCGTGACGATTGATGATGGATGTTGAAGCTGCCAGCAAAAACACAGAGCTGGGATGCCGCGAACGAAGCCCGTAATTGGCTATGTAGCCTCTTTGGGTGCCACCAAACTAATAAGAAGGGATAGGTACACGTTATACAAGCTTGCATTTATTTGCTTCTTGCTTGTGAGTCTTCGATACTAGATCTTGACTGGACCGGCTGGATCTAAACAGGAAGGATATGATTGACTCTTGGGCTTCATATTAGTCAATCATTTCGATTCTGGTCCAACCCTTGTTACTATCTATTACTTCTCACTACATATCAAACCCCTCCTTAGAATGTCAAAGGGCTTTGGGACATGTAGTTGGGTCATCAAATCAGACTAAAAAACCATCATTCTCAGGATTGGTACCGAAATAGCTAGTTACCTCGAAAGCAGGAAAGTGTATCCAAATGCAATGGACCCTAGAGTCTAGACGAATGCTCCCTCATCGTTAATCAATCCATTATTAACCCGGCACTCAACGTCGGCCGCATCCACGTAGACCACCTTTCCATCCCGGATGATCTCATGCACATAGCCAAGGCTCATCCTAAGTACACGAGAGAAGCTCAGCGATTCATCTCTGAAAAGATATAAAGGATAAAAATGCGGTGCATACCTGGTCTTTCTCGCAGGACTACTCCTATCCGCGAAATTCAAATGGTCCAAAGCCACGCGCTCCTTATAGACCGGGTCCTCCTTCAAAGCAACAAACACATCCAAGCTTGGGATGATAATCTGCACGACGAAGTCGTGGTCCGAGAAGGAGACGTAGGCTGGGTCGAAAAGCTTGGGGATCAGGGACATGGGCCTAGCTGCGTTATGGGTCTAGCAGTACATATGGTTAGTGGTTAGTTACTTCTATAGTCAAAACTTGGCTTGATCATTAGGGTGATCGCACAATGCTGTAATGCACTACTCCATACTTCTCCATCATTCCGCTGACCATCTGCGAGTGTTGGCGGGCTTGAAAGTCGCATAGCTCTTCTTCCGTCAAGCCCGGCTTCTTGTAGCCCAGCATGGTGAGGCAGAGGAGACGTCTGGTTGGGGGGTTGGTGGTAGCCATTTGCGTCGGAATTTTCGTGGTATTGGTAACTTGGATGTATGAGAAAACCCTTGGTTAGCTCTTTCCTTTCTCTGACCAAGGAAGTTATGAGGCTTTTATGAAATGGGATATATCCCCTTCTGGCCTCCGAGTGCTTCTCGGGCATGGATGTGTGCGTTCATCCCGCTCCGGACCCCGTCAGCTTGAAATACCCGATCGGGTGCCGACCGGATAAACAATACCTGCATGCTTAGGGCCGTAATGGTGGTAAGGAAGTCGGATAGAATAATCTCCGATTCAGGTTGCAAGTAAGCCACTCCGGCCCTGAGTATGCTCGGAGATCGAACTATGTCTCTCACCTGCTGCAGTGGGTATACTACGCTTTTCTGGCGGCCTACTGTATAAGATGAGTTTACGCTATTTCAGAACTGGTACATGACGCTTATCATTCTTGTAAAATAGATCATAGTATTATTCCTGATTGGATCCTGGCTAGAATGTTGAGGCCTGTATTGCATCATGTTGTTCAGTTTTGAGACAAAATCAAAGCTATAATTCGAGCAAATGATTCTCTAACTACATACTACCTATTCCAATCTCCAAGATAGCCAAATCACTCCCTACCGGCCGACTAAGATTCAAGATTCTGAGTCCAGGCTCAACCGTATGGACAAGCGCCTCCCAATCTTCCCTACCCCGGACTCGCGCATTGGCCAGCTCCAACTGTATCATTGCTCGTGTACCCAGCATCGCCTCGTCATATGGGTCCAGTTCATTCGGTCCTGGAAGTACAAGGTCCTGGATGAGTATGCGATCCGACTCATGCCGTAGTGCCGAGGAGAGATGTGTTAGGATTGACTGGCACACGGGGTTGGGGAGATTGTGCAGGACGTGATGGAGGACGAAGGTTCGAGTATCTATGAGGTCTGTTGATGCTGCCGCTGCAGCGGCCGCCGCCAGATCTGTAAAATCGGGGCCCTTGAGCTGGATTCGGCGTCTCAGGTCTTTGTCAAGGGTTTTGAAGCCTGATTCGATACGCGTGGCAGCTCTGGTTTGGGATATGATTTCGAATGATAATTGAGGAAACGCGCGAGCTAGCGCTTCACTCAACGCGATACTTGTGCTTCCAACCTATAAAGGTCAGCAGTCATGTTCCGCGGAGACCGCAGCTAATCCAGTTACTAACATCAAAAATCCCCGCGCTCCCCAACTGCTCCCAAGCATACCCCTTCACCATGTGCCGAATATCATTCGCATCCACCATGCCAGTCGCCTGAACAAACTCTCCCATAACCCTCGCCACATCCGGATTCTGGCCCAAATACTGCCCAAACGGGACATTGGCGCTGAATGCAAGGTTGAATGGACTGTGCACGAGACTCGGACTACTCCCCCAGCGCTCCGTGGCCGTGTTGAGTTGACAGCTCGCGTCGAAGACTAGCTGCGAGACGCAAGTGGCCCATGCGGCAGCGGGTGACTGCTTCGCAATCAAGCGGCTGGCGGCTGAATGCGTGACGGTGTTGGGATTGGGAATCGCGAAGAGCCCGCTTGTTGCGGCCATTTGGAGGATTGCTGTGAGTTGGGGGAGAGGGACTTGGGCCTTTTCAGCCAGTGCTGCGAACGTAATGGGGCTATCGAATGGAACGTGTTGAAAGATCTGGAAATGGCTTAGATAGCGGAGGCAGATGGTATATTGGTGCTACTTGATATCAGTATTGGTAGTAGAAGTAAGTTGTTAGCAACAACTTACATGTAGAGAGATATGAGCAATATACTCATCCGGCCCGCTCACAAGACGAAAAAGGGCCAATGCTTCCTGCTTTAGCCTGTGGCGAAGCAGGTGTGCTTCCTGGGGTGCAGAAGACGGCAGGACGTGGATGGGCGTGTCGGCGTCGAATGTTGGTGAAGGGTGCCCAAGCTGCTGGAAATGGTCGTGTAGCTGAGTCGAGGCATCTTGAATACTCGCCCCCAGCCGTTTGATCAAGCCTGTGTCTGTCATTCTGCGTTGTTGTAGCGTTCTCAAAGGCCTGGTAACTTTTTTGGACAGTTACTCTACCCTATATGCAGGCAGTAAGCGGAAATCCCGGGCAAAGCTGACGCTGATTCGGGTTCCGAGTCATAAACTCGCTCGGCTTACGAACATCATTGACTTCCTCTGTTCTGTTTCATCCTCAGGCAACCGAGGAATAATCAGTGCGGAGATATACATGATCTGTAGCCTACGAAGCTAGTTATAAATTGCACGGTCATTCGGGAGAACTTGAGAACCACACCTCTCCTTTATTACATACAATCTTTCCAACTCGCAAAAAATGATACCAACCGTGTTCTCTGCCGCCCTCTTCCTATGGGTTCTCTACTCGCCAACCCCTTGCAGGGCCGGTCTTTCTCTCCTGCTCTCCATTGCATCTCTGCTCTTGAACAACCGGTACAACACTGGCCTGCTCGCATACCCCGGTCCCCTCTTCGCCTCAATGACAACGGCATGGCGCGTACGCGATGCCTACGTTAACGGCGACAAGCGCCCATCCTACGTCACTTTGCATCGCAAGTACGGAGATGTGGTGCGTCTGGGTCCCAGGGAGCTCTCGTTTGCTTCGCCAGCTGCTATTAGCGACATTTACCGACCGGAGAAGGGAATGGCGAAGGTGTGTGTGCTCTTTGAAGGTTGTTCTCGCGCCTGGTATTCTCTGTGTTGACCTTTATTTTTGTCCTGCCTGGCAGTCCGCCTGGTATGTAGCATTCGAAGCACACGGCAAAGGCCGCAAGAAGGAGAACATCTTTTCAACCCGCGACATGCACTGGCACGCGCGATATCGCAACCTTGTCGGGCCTGGTTTCCAAATCACGAATCTGGCGCCCAAGGAGAGGGAGATAGACGAGTTGATGAGGAAGCTGCTGCGCAATTTGACTGACGCGTCGTCGACGAACAAGAAATTAAACAAGTCTTCATCCTCGTCCCTCATTGACCTGCCGCTCAACTTGCAGTATTTCACCTTTGATGCCGGTGGTGTCTTTGCCTTCAGCCAGCCGTACGGGTTCCTAGACCAGAAGACTGATCTCGATGGAATCATCCAATCTGTCCGGGTCGGGTCGACGCATCTAAATCGGGTATGTTGTGTCCATCTCGTCAATTCAAACCCTCCCCCCTTTCTATCCAATCTCGCAACTGATCGGGTTTTCTTCTCTCGTCCCAATTTCAGCTTGCACAAGCACCACTCGGTCAGATCTTCTTCGATAAGAACCCACTTGCCGTGTACGGCGGGTTCATTGCGCCCCCCATGGCCTTTGCTCAAAAGTATTTGCCCGTACGCCGGATCAAGGAACAGCTCAGCGACTCGAGAAAAATGGGCCAGCATCATGATCTTCTGGACCAGTTTCTCGAAGCCCACAAGAGGAACCCGGAGGTCGTCAGTCAGAACGAACTGGTCGATCTCGGGCTCATGGTTGTAGTGCCTGCCTCTGAGGCTGTGTAAGTCCTCGGGCCATTCTGAATTCACAGAATCCCCAAGAGAGAGAAAAGGCCCCCAGCTGATACCAAGTCAACTTTCTCAAGCCGCACCGCCATCGCCGTCCTAATTTACCAAGTCCTCAGAGCCCCCGAACGAGTCCTCGCCAAGCTCCGCCACGAACTCGACTCAGTAATTCCCGCAGACGCCAACAACCAGGACTCAGAAACCCTGCACATCCCACCCTGGGCCCTCGTCTCCACACAACTCCCCTATCTAGATGCTTGCATCAAAGAGACCTTCCGCATTCACCCCTCGACAGGCTTCAACATGGAACGCGTCACACCACCAGGTGGTGCCGTGATCGACAGCCATTTCGTCCCCGAGGACACACTCGTCAGCTGCTCAACGTGGGTGATTCACCGACACAAGCCGACATACGGTGAGGACGTCGAGACGTTCCGGCCGGAGCGGTGGCTGGAGGCTTCGCGCGCGCAGAGGGCGGAGATGGAGCGGCTGCTTTGTCCATTTGGATTTGAGTCGCGGCTTTGTCTGGGGAGGGAGATTGGTCTATTGGAGGTTTATAAGGTCGGAGCGGTGCTGCTGAGGGATTTCGATGTGAGTGTTCTCATCCCGGACCCTAAGACGGCTTTTTTCGGGTGGTCGGTCGATTGGTTCGCTGGCTGATGGTGTGACTGCAGATGGCTCTGGAGAGGCCGGATGATGATATGAAGATCACTTGGGGAAATATTGTTAGTGTCGACTTCAATGTGTGGATTAAGCCACGCAAATAGAGAGGCTTGGGCGGCATGGGCCAAGATGAATATCGTAAGGTGGAAAGTGGTCCAGCAGTAAATTTTTATCAATGTATTGCAGGCCATTCTCTATTGGAACCATGTCTATTATCCAAGCCCTTGTAGTCTAATTCTTTCCTCTGTGATACCTTGAGCCAACGAGCCACCGTTGTGTTCGATGTTGAGCCGGAGATGAAGAGTGTAAAAGACATGTCGCAACTAGCTGTAGTGATTAGACTTAGTCGGATGGGCACTCTAACGAACAAACCCCAGTCAAAAGCTTCTTCACATCTCCAACCCTCTGCTGGATCTGGGTGTCAAACTCTGCACAGATCACTCTTTCCCCCCAGGTCACTTCCGAAGAGCGAACTCGCGCAGTAAAAAGCCGAGACGCGTCCACAACAGGCTCCAGCTCACAAAGAAGCAGCTGGGCTTTGAGTTTCATCTCTGTCTCATGTGGGAGGCGAAGGGTCCCAATGCTCAAGGGCACATTGTAGAGGTGGTCTTGTTTGGAACTTGAGCTCGCTGAGCTGGGGGCTGTCGCGGAACTTGTATCACCTCCCCCTGATTCTTCTCTGTGTGATGTATTTTCGGTTGAGCTAGCCCTGGTAGAAACACTGGCGATGTTGTGATGATACAATAGTTGGTACCATGCAATGATCTTGGATATGATGGTCGCAAGAAGGGACAGCAGTGACGGGTCATGGGCAGAGCTACAGGCGCAGCGGAGCAGGCGTAGGACTGTTTGAGTCGCTGCCCGTGCTGTAGAGACCACCACATCGCTTGAGGGGCTCCGTTGTAAAGAACTCGGACGTGCACTGCGATCTGGACTGCGGTTCTCAGTTCGTACAGCTTGATAAAGGGATGATAGTGTTTGGCAAGCGGCCGCAATGCAAGACTCATGAGCTGTTTCATAGGGCTCCGACCCCCGCTCCGGTTCCAAGTCCGTTCCTCCTTCGTAGTCGTTCTCTTCGACTTCGCTACTGGACTCGTCCAAAGTAGTGTCGAGTGCAATCTCCCCAATCATCTCAGCCTGTTCTCCCCGCAGACAAGACAACCCTGGTCCTGGAGACGAAAACGGTAGCAGAGCTTGAAAGTCCACTGAGTAGGGTTCGGGTGTTGAATGTGTTGGCACGGTCCTCTCATGCGTCGTAGACCCTGCCATGGAGTTCACAATCTCCCCCCATCCTCCCTGCATAGGGTGATCCAGAACGGGGGCGGTGTAGCTCGTATCAGCGAATATGTCTGCCAGATGCCAGCGATTATCGCCCGACCAGCCGGGTGGTAGTAAGGAGGCGGGTCCAGACCCACGCGTAGACTGGCGGGGTTGCGGGGCTTGGAGCGGTGCTCTGTTCGCGGTCCCAGGCGGCTTCCCTTTTCGTCGCGAGCGCCCATAGACGCATTTATGGTCGTGTTGAACGCAGCGAACACATCGTGGCTGTTCTTTCGAGCACCGCACTTTTGACGCCGCACAAGCGTCGCAGGAAGTCCGGAACTTTTCCCGGAGTTTGACCACTTTGTCTACTGGGACGGCCTGGTTCGAATTTGATGGTGATGACATTGTATCTCTCGAGTTTTCTTTTTTTTTTTTTTTCCCTTCTGCTCGCTCGCTGTCCGCTCTCAAGAAGGTGCTTGGTCCAGACAATTCGCGACCGCTTAATTTTCTGAGGCTGGGCCAGCGGCTGCGGCTGAGTCATTCATGCAAGGACAACCATGTGACATCACTGCATTCTTTGTCTCACGTTGGGTCCCTCTGGTGAACGGTTCCAGTCCAGTACATGAAAATATGTCACCAGCTCGCCTCTTTAAAGTGAACTGAGCTATCTGGCAAGGCTTGATAAAGTGAGCTGAGCCATCAGCCAAGGCTCGATAAAGAGAGCTGAGCTATCAGCCAAGGCTCAATAAAGACATACAGCCCGCGTTGTCTTACGCTGTATGTAAGCATGACCCACCAAATTACAAAAAAACTTCGTGTTGGTTCGATCTGCACTGAGCGGGTAAGCTTATCTTGGGGCGGTTATGCAGAAGGTAAGACCGATTGTTGACTACAATGTGCTTCCTGTTCCAAGGTTAGCACTTGGAAGAGCCAAGTTTGGTGGTAAGTCCTCGACTACCTTCCAAACTGCGCTCAGGTCAAGCTTTCCCAAGGTGAGGTTAAGTTCTGTCGGGCGCTTACCGAAACAAGACCTAGTATGAAGACCTTCAGCTCGAGGGCAGCCTCTTAACTTTTTCCTTCATTTGTTTGCGTCTTCCTGTCTTGTGGGGCTTTTGGGGGCCGAACCCTGACCTTTATATCCAATCAGCCGAAAATGAGATCTCAGTCACTCCTACTTCACTAGCTGCGTCGCCAGATGCCTCTTAAGGCTTGCTTTAAGGCGCAATTACCGCAGATCACTCCTCTTTCAAGCGAAGTTTTCAACACGCATCCAGACAGAAGATTGGCCATTTCGTTCGCCGCTCAAGCCGCTTAAATTCGATTTCTGCTCGATGGCTGAGCATCCTGCAACGAGGCATCTGAATCGCTCAGCCTGCATGTCACTGGGACGCGGAGCTCGCTGTTTCAATTGGCTCATAACAGAGCCTATTCATAGAACTAGGAGGCCCGACTGCGCCTCATCAAAGGGATGTGGATCGTAGATCTGGTCGATCAAAAAAATCACTGGGGAGAAAGTACTATTACGTGAGAGCTAGACCCCTACCATCGAACGTTTCTGCCCGAGGCTATATTCCTCCGCCGTTTCCCCGCAATCCAATTCCTCAAGACTCAGAAACAGAAAAGGATGTTGCTCTGACCCACTCACTGCGAGAGAAAGTGCTTCGAAGCGAGTATGGAGTATGGAGTATGTTCCAAGATCTGCTTTCGTACGCTTCCCAATTGTCCACTCTGGGCCATAGCTGCAGCGGGGATGTTGCTCCAAAACACAACTTCCACAGTAACACTCACCTCCACATGACTGTTGGTTTTCAGGCATTGCAACGGCTGTCATTGTATCCTGGCTGTGAGCTTCGATGACAAACATGAACTCCTACTGACATTCTCGGTATCTCACTGGCATGGAAACGAACCGTAGTACATAACTCCTATCCGCATTTATGCTGCCCTCTAACTCGTCGCCGCGATCGCGATACACAGCGAACCGCATCGCCATGATCATTTCTTGAATAACCTCTCCCTCTTCATCAATAAACTCAGCACTAACGTCAGAGCACCCGCTGTGATAACAAGAATATACGTATCCCCCATCGCACTCACAATTCCCTCCTCTACTTCCCTCCTCAAATCCTCCGTCAACCCCTCGACAAGCTCCGAGGCACCTGAGATAACAGTTTGCACTTCTTGCCTACTTATATCTGGTAAAATACGCACAACATTATCCTGCGCCTCGTTCAAGAACACCGAGTTTGCAATCGCCAGCGCGATCGTTGACCCCACAACCTGCGAGCAGGTGATAAAGCTCGACGCGTCTGCGACTCTCGTGCGCTCGACTGAAGCCTGTGCGATGGAGAAGCCAGTCTGCAGGTACATTCCGCTACCAAGACCGGTGATTGCGCTATACCCGTAGATGTTTGCGACGGGGGTGGTCGTATCGACGGTGGAGTAGAAGAGGGCACCCCCGATCAGGACCAGTGCGCCGCCGACCGTGTACCAGGGCATGTAGTAGCCAAAGGCGGACATGGCGGCGCCGTTGATGATGATGGCAAAGATGCAGAGGACGATGAAGGGAAGGAGTCTCACGCCTGTGTCGAATGCATCCTCGCCACGTGTGAATTGGAAGAAGAGCGGGATCATGTAGATGGGGACGAAGGTCGCCGTGCGAGCCGCAGAGGTTGCTGCAAAGAGGATGAGCATTGTGCGGGACTTGAAGAATTCAACGGGGACCAGTCTCCGCTCGACTGTGGTGAAAAGGACGGATATTTGCTGGATGGCAAGGAGGGCGAACAGGACACCGGAGCAGATGAACAGGGCAATGATGCGCGCGCTTCCCCAGGCCCAGGTGATGCCGCCGAACGATATGGCCATGGTCCCAGAAACAAAAGCGCCGATGTTGAGCGTTCCGCCCACGATGTCGATCTCTCGAGCGCGGTCCATGAGCCCGGCGCCCTTGCGGGGGTCAATGTTCGGAATGAGGAAGAGATAGACAGGTGCGCAGGCTGCGCCGACCAGGAGGTTGATGTAAAAGGCCCACCGCCACCCAACAGAGCTTTGCGCAAACCCGCCTCCGATTATGGGGCCGAGGACCATGCCTAATCCCCACGTCAAGCCGGTGCTAGCTACATATCTTGGTCTTTCGTGGAGGGTAGTGGTTGCGGCCAGAAGGGACATGACACCGATGTACAATCCGGAGCCGCCAATGCCGCAGAGTACACGGCCGACGATCAGGGCATCCATGTTCGGAGCACCACCACACAGTGCAGAGCCGACTTCAAACAGAAGAACGCCGATGATATATGTCCACTTGGTGTTGAAATGAGCAAACACCTTACCCCAGAGCAGCGAGGTTGCAGCGGCGCTCATTACCAGGCCAACACTGATCCAGGTGAGTCTGTCGACCCCATCGAATTCGCGGACGATGTCTGCTTGGATATTTGCGGTGATGGTGTTGTCGAGGGCGAACAAAAATGCCGAGCTCAGCATCGAGAACACCATCGCCATCCACTTCCACCCGCTGATCTCCCTAGGAGGCTTGGCCTCGCTCTCTGGCGGTACTAGTCGCGTGCCATCTGGCGCTCCGGAACTCTTTTCGCTCTGGGCGCCGGATTCGAGGGACGGTGAATCGTGACGGCTCTCCATGGTAAGCGATTTAGAAGGTCAATAATACAGAGAAGATGCGTGGGTAATATTCCTCGGGGTATGTACGAGCTTATCTAGAACTCAATAGTAGAGATGGAGCAACCACCGCCCGCCCTCGGGTTACGAGCTGTGTAACAAAGCACGGATAGATACAAAGCAGATGCGTAGGGGCGGGTAGATCCAAACCCTACCCTCGGGCCACGAGCTGCGTAACAAAGCACGCACGGATGGATACAAAGCGGATGCGCAGGGGGCGGGTAGATCCAAGCCCCGGCTTCGGGTTCCGAAGGCGGATAAACTCAAACGCCAAGCCCGCCCAATGCATGAGTTATATGGAAGGCAGAGCCTCGCCAGGGGTCAGGGCTAGACAGATCATACCTATTCCATCCTCTTTTCATCATCAGAATGGCTAGAAGACCCGCTAGATGTTATCGCTACTGCAAGAACAAGGTTTGTCGCCCCGAGTCCGAGTCCCCACCTCGGCAGCAGCCCTATGAATCCGTTTCCTCCGCCGAGCCGAGCCCTAACTATGTATCCCATCCAAAAACTCCAGCCATACCCAAAGTCCCGCTTCAACCGCGGCGTTCCCGACCCCAAGATCCGGTTCTACGACTGCGGCCGCAAGAAAGCCTCCGTGGATGATTTCCCCACCTGTGTCCACCTTGTTTCAAACGAGTACGAACAACTCAGCTCAGAAGCACTCGAGGCTGCCCGTGTCTGCGCAAACAAGTATGTCCACATTAAACCCCCGCCCAAACGCATCCTCCATATACACGAGACCAACGCAACCCATTTGAATACAGATACCTCGTCAAAACTAGCGGCAAAGAATCCTTCCACCTTCGCATCCGCGTACATGCCCACCACACGATCCGGATCAACAAAATGCTCAGCGTCGCCGGCGCAGACAGACTCCAAACGGGTATGCGTGGGGCCTGGGGCAAGCCCGCTGGCAAAGTGGCGCGAGTCTCTGTCGGTCAGATCCTGATTTCAGTCCGGACAAGCGATCGCCATCTCCACGTAGCTATCGAAGCATTGCGCCGCTCCATGTACAAGTTCCCCGGGCGTCAAAAAGTCGTTCTTAGTAAGAAGCATGGGTTTACGGACTTGAGCAGGGGAGAATTTGACCGACTGAGGGGAGAGGGCAAGTTGAAGGCGGACGGGGCATATGTGCAGTTTTGGACGGGGAGGGGGGAGTTGGAGGGGAATATGAGAAGCTTTCCGGGGGTGTTTAGGAGGGAGGATCAGCTGGTTGGGTAGGTAGATACCTTCCGATTGTTTCTGAGGGCCTATTACTGTTTTAGATTAATGGCTCATAACCCAAGGCAGCTAGGTTGAAGGATACCAAACCCTGGAAAATCCTGCGCTGGAGATAGCCGATTCCACGACGTAGAAAATTGTGATATTTAGTAGTCTTGGAAGCCACGCCTGGTACTAGAGCTGGGCCAAAACTTACGACCTTTTCCAGGTCACTATCGGAAGGCTCTACCTCACTAGCTGACCCAGAAGGGTATACTGGTTTAACAGGCATTAATGAGAGTATATATAAGACATAATAGTGCAGAAGTAACTGCAGACTAGATTACAGCTCGATATGTACAAAGATATAGACATGATAAGTACTCATCCAGCCCGAATCCGCAGCCAGCGGCCAGCGTGCCATACATATATACCAAACACGCGCCCGACGCCTCAAGCAGCGCCTAGCCTCCCAAACGAATGACCATATATCCGAGCCCCACGATAAACCAAACATATATAGTGATATCCCAGAGCGGCACAAGACATGGATACGAAGATAGATATGGATCTGAAAGTGATATCAGAACAAAAGAGCTTACCATAGATCCTCCAACGGCTGCGTGCAAGTGTCAGATCTCTAGCGAAAGCTGTCGAGGTAATGAAGGCAACCGTGATGGGCACGCAGCAAGTGCACCATGCGGTAGTGGCCAGTTCGATATTTCTCAAGATATACACCACCGATTTAATGTCGAAAGAGGCAGGGAACTGGTGAAACTGTTCGACCACGAGAAGAGGGAGGACATTACGGTCCACACTGAGGTTTACCTTAACGAACTGGCAACCAGGCATCATCTGCTTGTCTGCACCGCAAAGATGGCGAATCTAGGCATCAGGGGACCACAATTGCTGGGCGACAGACAGGATGGATGAAGAACGGATTCTTTATTACCGAAGCCGAAGCCGACCTTGGGATGCAGAGTCATGAACAACATCTCGCTGGCCTGAGGATGTAGGTTGGGTCCAAAAAGCATTCTCTTCTGGTTGTGACACTGCAGCTTTGTACATCCATCCGTTCTTTCAACTGAGATATATCATATCACCAGCCGAATTCAGGCAGCATTAAAAAGAGTGGGAGTCGCTAGCCTCAAATGAAAATGGCAATAGATATTACCCCCAGCTGTACTCAGGTATGTCGGTTTGCCTGGCACATTGTATATGCGCCCCCACTGATGAGTCGTGCGCAAAAAGAGATGCACCAAAAGCAGTGCCACCTCTAGAATGTGATTTTTCAGGCAGATATTCTAGAGAAGCGTTGGGCGCAATGGTCTTAGGCTTCCAGATGGCGCACTAATAAGCACCGTGCGGAAAACTAAGCTGGCCAACGAGTACCTCCACAACGCCTTCTGCATCTATCGCCAGTTGGACTACACGACACGTAGGACTCTCGGAAGCTACAGTCCGGCTTATAACTGGACGGCAAAGCGGCTGGCGGGCTTACTGGAACTATGGGGCTGTAAAGAGGAAGCTCGCGGTCTCAACCACATAGTATGCATCGGACGCAGCGTTTGGGTAGTATCTAATAATAATAAAACATTGATTCTCATCTTGGTTAGCTTGGGGCAAACGTAGAGTCAATTCGTCTGGAACAATGTGGCTTGTTGATGGCTAGCGCATCTGCCCAGTCGCCAATACGGGGCCGCTGGGGACACCCCTCTTTTATTGAACACACACTGGCCCTCGCTCAGCGCACACCCCCTGAACCTAACTGAAGGTGGGTGAGCAAAAAACATACAACAGTAGGGATTCGCATGTGGTCACCCACCATACTACTAACCTACCGGCGTGTGGCTTAAGTACGGCTGAGCGGACGGGAAGCCCTGTTCTCCACACCCTGTGGTCGTATGTACCAGAAACAACAAGTTTATTTCTTATATAGGCTCATAGGCTCACATATACCCGGACCCCGGAAACCTGGCGCCTTAAACCCGGCCAGAAGTCCGGTGGGTGAGGTCAGGGTGAGCCACTTACTACCCTGCGCATACCAGCCTTGCTCGACCTCCTTAGCCAATCACTTAGTTAAAAACTCTAGCTTTAACTATTATTTAATATTCCCTTAACATTGGCGACTAGGTTTATTGTTACTTGGAGCACTAGCTAACTTGATAGGAAGGTAGAGCCACAAAATCAGCGCTAGAATACTGCTATATGCAATAAGCAATGCAGGGAAAGTGCAGTGTTAAATGACAACGAGAGGGTGTGACTTCGCCGTAATGGATGCTACGTGGTTTCTTGGCCTGTATAATGGATGTACAGATGGCCTGCCCAAGCCGTACGCTCCCCAAGCATTTCAGAGCCATGATTGGCTTGTTTGACCACACCAACTCGCAGAGATCGTTTCAGCCTCGCCCCTGTAGCCAACAAGCATCACAGCGCACCCGCAAAAGATCTGCGCCGCGCAGAGAGCCTCCTTGCACTGCCTTGCTTGCCCCGCTCTGGCAGTTCTAATAATGATAAGCTAAAACCCCTCCCCTAGCGTTACCATCCTTCCGAAGGAGCCTGGGTCTATCGGGGCCAGATTCTCCCTTCTCGCCCACAGCACGCTAGTCAGACGTCTACGGTGGGGACAACAAGTGCCGGGGGTGAACGAGATATGCAAGTGGCGCGAGCCGGCTGCACTGGGATGGTGGCGTGATGATATCCCTCTTACGGCTTCTGATACGCCGGACTCGGACAGCTCCTCCTCGATGTCGACGTGGAGGTGGAGGTGGGGAGTCGTTATCGGGCGGGATGTCATGCTGCAGAGCTGGAGGGACCCTCCACGCTCTCCTTTTCCTCCTTCTAGTTCTTCTTCTTCCCCCTCCGAAAGTTCGACGCGGATCTCTCTAGGCTCTACGCCAATTCTTTCCGAGCTTTCTTTCCAGCCTGGGGCGGACAGAGTACCCCTCACCGAAACGGATAGTCAGCGGGCCTCTATCAGCAGATTTGACGTTGAGATACCCCATGATGATGATGGACGCCCAGGGGATCTCAGCGACAGTGACGCATAATTTCCAGGCCCACTTTTAGGTCAAACACGGTAAAGGTAAACTTCACAAGTAATACTGTATTGCATAGGATGCAGCTCCCCGCCTGCATCATAGATATCTATATATGTACCGTTCCTCGGGGAATAAACCACAACACCTTTCTCTATTCAATAACAGGACAGGTAATAATAGCTTGCCCTTTGCAGAAATTCCCCACCCCCTCCCCCAAAACTCCCGGCCCCAAAAACTCACTTACCTGTCGTCAATGAGAGTGGTGTAAATTGGTGGGAATTCAAGCTGAGCGCCCGAGATCTTCACAGAAATGAAGAACTAGTGTACCCATATATCGCGTGTCCATAAACTATGGCTGTATAGTTCTCTTAATCTCAGTCAATTCCTTCCACCGCGCCAACACGCGGGCTAGACCTGCCTGTCTTCCTCCCTGCTCAGACCTACCTCTTGCTCGACTCTTTGAAGCGAAATTTTGGGGCCAGACGGCTCAGTTTCTTGCAATATATCCTATGTCCCCGTTTGTGAGGTAGGTATTTGTTTCATTTTAGTTTAATCTAAGCCAAGTGCCTGCAGAAGTATGGCATAGATGGCCAAGACGCAGAACTGTAAGCTTAAGCTTGGAGCCTGATGATAGTGCTAATAGTTGTTGTTGTTTCTGAATGTATTCGCCGTGGAAACTATGGTAAACAAATATCTTATATCCTATTACCCGGGCCTTTTATGCTGCTTCTTCCTTTGCCAGCCCACTGGCTCGTGCATATACATAAATAACCGCCCAGGGTCTGCTATTCAGCTAACGCGGGGCCATCCCATACGGAAAATAAGGCTCCAAGCCCTTTCACTTTCCCTACTAGGTATATGATAAACCGTAATTTACTCTTTGGCTTAGCGAAATCCTGAATGTCCATGCGTGCCCACAATAAACCCTGCGCGCTCTGTTGCAGTCGCTTCCACATCATCTAATCCTTCGTACATCGCGTCATCTCCTGCATCAGCTGTTGCTTCGGCCGTTGCCTCTGCCTCTGCCTCTGCCTCTACCTCTACCCCCGTATCCGCCACCGCATCTGCGATTCCATCCGCCTCGACCACCTCCATCTGCGTCTCATCCTGTACCAGATCCGCCCAGTCCCGAATGTACAGCTCGTCCCACCTCCCGTCATACTACCACGGATCCATCCACGCATCAGCAAACACACACACCCCGCCGTTCCCTAGATAGATAACTCTCCATATGCTGGTGAAAGAAACATACCTTAACCTTTATCTTCGCAAGGACATCTCTTAGATCACACGTCTCCTCGACTGGAATGCTGGATATACTGCGCAGATACCGCCCCGAGGGGAAATTGCGCGGCCGTCCAAGCTGCTGCTGCCGCACAACCAAGGACCGATTCGAGGTGGGTAGAAATTCCTGCGTGAACGGCGGTATGACGGAGAACTTTTCGCGATATATCGGTTCCACCAGCTTTGCTTTGTTGCGGTTGCTGCTTAGGACGAGCGTCCGGTGGAGTCGGCCGTACCGTCTTCGTACTCGGATCTGGTGGGGAGAAGTTAAGAATTTAGTACCTAAGGCTGGGATCCATCAGGCATGTAGATACCCCTGGAGTGGGAATGATGAGGTCGATGCGCGTAGTAGTGTTAGCTACTACTATGAAGGGGCCATATCACGCTATATGTACCTGTATAGAAAATCGAAATTCGAACAGCTGCTCCAGCGACACTCGCGCATCCTTCCTCCTCCAATCATCCAGCAGTGTGTCCCACGCAGCTCCCTCTTTCCGATCGACGGAGTACAATGCCGACTCCTGCTCGATCCGCGGTGCATCCGACCGCTCCGCCTGCTCTCGCCAGGCCCTGGCGCGCAGGACGTCCCTCACGCTCTCCAGCCTCTTGGCCGGAAAGTCTGCAACGGGAATTGCGCGTTTTACGAGGATATGTCGCTTTACGGTGTGCGTTAGGTCTGGCGTCAACGTCGCGGTCTCTTTGTGGTTCGCCGCCCAGAACCACTGGTGTCTGGGAAGGTCTACAGGTCTCCGGCGGCGTTTGGGGGAGTTCTCTAGAAGAGGGCCGGGGAGGGGATGTCAGCACGTCCATAGGTACAGCTTTTGTAAGCTGTAAGCGCAAAGAGTACCTATCTGACCTGGGATGACACGATGCGCGCTAACAGTCCACGAGTTGACTGTTCGTTCTATTGTACATTCCCTCGAGCGCGAGATGCCCAGAGAGATATTTGCGGACGGGAGCTGGGAGAGCGATACGCCGAGGTTTCCCGAGAGTGTTGTATTAGAGGATCTGGTTACGGTGAACGCCCCCGTTTTATCTGACTGCGGCTCCATGGTGACCTCTTCGTCGCCGGAAGAATTCACATACTGCAGGCAGATGTCCTGGAAAAATTGTTCGTGTCCGTCTCTACATAGCTTTTAGAATGGGAAGACAAATAGAAGCCGGGGGAAGGGGGCATTGAGGGGGGTCGAACCGTTTATTGATATTATAATCCAGAATAGTCGACTCGAGATTGAACCGCGCCGTGATGTGATATTTCCCATGGTGTCTCTCGACAGTAATAAGAGGATCGAGCACGTAGACTGAGAGATAGGGCGCGTTAGGCGGGCCTCGGAACCACTGGTCTTTGACTGGAAAGAACGCGATGTTGTGCTTGCTTGGCTCAGCAAAGGACAGGTTGGAGGGCGTTGCTTGGATTCCAGGCTCGACCAGGTCATCTAAAATGGAGTCGGCTCGTTTTCTTGAGGAGCCAGACTCGGAAAGCTTCTCCGAGGCTGCGTCGGTCGCCATCTTTTTCATGTCTGGTTTCCTCGTTGTGAGTGAAGACGCTGGGAACCTTAGATCCAAGGTGACAAGCGCAAATACTCTGCAAGGTACCTATAATGCTGTGGGGAAGAGTCCATAACAGATGCGACAGTTTTTGTATTTTTGTTTTTGGCGGGGCTGGGATGACCCCGCGGAGTATCTGTCTCAGCCAGCCATGTAGAACAAAGCACATGTGCTTACCAGCCAATACCACTCGGTTACTTTCATAACATGGAGCGCGCACTGGTTTTTTCCGCCAGACCATGTGACAATACATGACCATCAAGCTTTGCCAACGTAGAAAGGCTTGGTTTAGGGAGTCTAGGCCTAAATTAGCTCGACGTTTTCTACGCATCTGCTAAGAGAATACGGTAACCGCCATCGCCTGGGAAACCTTGTCATGGTCGACCACAGCGCTGGGATAACCCGCCACAAGGTAATGAAGCCCACAGGCCTGGAAACTCAAACCTTGACTTGGAGCATGCACCAATATTGCATGCAGTGCGGGACTCGGGGGGCCTAAATCTTATCGTGACCCACCGGTCCACTTGTTCCAAATGTTATTACAACTTCAGGATATGTACTTCAATGCTGAGTGCTTAGCTTTTAGTGCTCTGAGCCTGATGTGTGAAATGGTCAGGGTATTGGCTGGGCAACTAATATAAGAAAACCCAGTCTTGTCTTTAGTGTACACTGTCTCATCTGTGCTGCATAACATGCAAAATTCAACTCTAACACAAGTAATACTGTGCAGACTCCATTGATCCTCTGGGAAGGTGTGAGGGCCGGTTCAGCAAAGAGCAGAAAGATGGGTTGCATTGCGCTCAAAAGCACCTTAAGACAAGAGGCACCTTATCCAGGACTAAGGGAGCTTAAGCATAATATAAAGAATATTCTCCATGTTATAATTAATAAATATAGACAAGGAGCCCGTGCTCAGCAAGAGTATCTAGTAACCAAGAATGATCTCCTGCGCCTGAGCTTCGAGGGCCTAATCCAATAGGATGGTCATTATGAGCAGATTGAAAAGTTCCATGAATTCATTAGGTACCATAGGCAATCCAACCAAACCAACGCGGTATAAGTACACGAAGAAAGTTCAAAATGCAGTGACAGGCATAAAACAGAAAGCAACTATGAGAAGCTCTTGACAACCTTGCGTACGGCCCTCTATCTCTTGTCCTTCGACCCACCTGAGCGCGAGTTCTTTGTTTTTTTAGCTCTGTCTTTAACGCGCTGTAACAGTCTGCGGGTCCTGCCACCACCACCACTACCACTGTCTCTAGAATTGTTTCCCCAGAAAAAGAAGGAAGTTGATGCCCGTTTAAAGGGAAAAGGTTCCTCGAGGGATGTCCTCTGGCTGTCTTCTAGCAGCTTCCCTTCTTGTGCTCCTTCACTCCCCTTACCCTTCGCTGCCATTGCTATCGCCCACTTCCTCCACCTGTCCGGTCTTTGAGAGAAGTTTTCCGGAGGCAAATCGATGATCTCATAATCGATCTCCACGAGCGTTTTCCAGGCCTGCAGACTGGCCTTGATGTCCTTCTTAGGAGCCTTGATCCACTCAATGTGGCTTGTCCGGCACCGTCCTATGCCACATTCATCATGATGTGTCTTGTCACCAAACTCCGCTAACACCAGGTCCTGGATTGCCCCTGCGTTTGTGCTTTCAAACGTCAACGATGGTTCTAGCTCACAAAATCTTCGAGGGCGAGATGCTCCCTCTTTTCGGAACCACATTTTGGAAGATTTTTTCCCAGGGTGAGGAGTCAGGTATATGGTACCCGGCCTGTCGGGCACTTTGGTTAGTTTCTCAAGCATGCGCCGCACGTCGTCGTCAACCGATGTAGTTTTATGCATGATCGATGATACAGCCTTTGGACACGCATCTTCGCTGGAGTCTGCTGTGCTGGCTCCTCCAGTCGATGGAGGTTTCTGCGGTCTCTTGGAATGTGCGGCATTGAACAAAGCTCTGTTAAGGGGCTTGTCAATCCCATCGAAGTCATCTTCGTCTTCGACTTCGTCAGGAAGCTCCACAGGCTCGGTCTGCCTCCTAGCGGGAGCTGGCGAGAGAGAATAATAGTCACGCTTATGAACAACAGACTCGGAATCCGTAAATGGAGTTATGCCTGGAGTTGTGGCAGGAGTATCCGAGCGGGCGCGACGACCTGAGAAGATAGAAGAGGCCTCGGAAGCAGAGTCGTCAATAGGCTCGGGCTCGTTGGTTTCTGTCGGCACATATCGCTTAGGTACGACAGAACCCTGAAGCGGTATTCCGTCCATCCATCTCATGGTCTCTGCCAGCGCCCATCGGCGCCACCTGTCCTCGCGAGGTGAGAAGCCTTCTTTTTCTATGTTCTGAGAGGCCCCGTCAATGGAAACACCCGCAGTGTAGAACATGCGCGCATACAGAGCCCAGGCAGTGACGCTATCCAGGATGTCCTGCAACCGAGCTTCGAACCACTCCTCGTGCCTTCTCTCTTTGCCCATGTTGTTCGGGCAGTCCCGGCATACGTGCACGCGCCGATATTGACGAAACTCCTCGTGGACTAATCCTTCCATGAGGGGAGCATTCGGACATTCGACAAAGCAATGCAACTCAAGTCCGGGATAGCATTTCTCGTGTTCTTTGGTGACGCGAGTGAGATGCTGGCCACGACCAATCTTGAATTTGCCCTTCGCGCCCTTGTAGCTGAACACGTACAAATGGCCAGCTTGCTTGCCCTTATCCTCAGTCTTCTCCGCCAGTGCGCTCCTTATTTTCCGGTCAATATGATTCGGGTTATAGGGGTTGATCTTGGACTCCGGGGTGTTGTAGTCCATAAATTCGATTTGTTGATTGCCATTCTTGCCCATCGGGGTTCGGGGCTCTGCAACGACGCCAGGGTATTTGATCTCGTTCTTCCACTGAAGGACAGCAGCGGTGATCTTCTTGTCTTTGGTGTGCTTCCCACAGAGACGAAGTCCGGCGATTTTTTCAAGGATATCCGCCCGATCGGCGTCATCGATCGCATCATCGTCGATGAGCTTTTCCTGGAGACCCTGTATATCAGAGACAGCTTCCAGCGAAATCGAGTTGACGCAGCGGCGTACGCTCCCATACAAGGCAGCGCATCTCCCGTTGCCGTCTGCGTAGTACTTGAGCTCGAGACGCTGGAACTGGACAAACTGTGCCGGAGACATTGCACTTACCTTACTTACCTAGCCTACATTTGCCGGCACTCGAAATCCTGACTGACCCGAGACGATCCGAGGGGTCGTGGATATATCAGTCTCTAAATTTCCAGCCGCCAGCTCTCGCGGTCGGGGACGCCGACTCAGAGACGGTCGGACACCTTGCATCACGGCACATGAAACCTGGAACAGTTGTAGGATCGACATCCCTACCCCTGATTGCCGCAAAGGGTAGGTTCACGAGAGTAAACCAACGTTATTGGCTCGGGGAATCCCAAGATAAGCTCGATCCCCGACGGACCGACCCAGCTGCATGGATGCGACACTGATTTAAGATCAGGGAGGGGGCTGGGGAGAATGGGGCGCACCGACCTGTGGGAGTGCCCCTCATTTCGCCAGCATGAGAAAACAATGTCATTGGCGCGACAATCTATGCGGTGCCACTGTTCCTGCATGACCTAGCAGCCTCGGAGGCAGGAAAGCTGGGAATCCTCAGCGGCACTTTGTTCTCGTCTGGGTCTGTCTCTGTATCTGTTAGGACGGAGAGAGCCCAAGATTCTTCCAGGGCAGCAAGTAATGTCGAGTCGGAATCTGGAGATCGAAATATGGTATACACTAGGAAGGAGCATAGCAGATTCGGGGGCCATCCCAGCGTAGCAAACTCGACTCCTCGCCTGGCGCTGGAGGAAGGGGGTGAATTTCGCGGGCGCCGCCGTTGGCGCGCACGGATTCTTAGCGCGGAAACCCCCCTGCTACGGTAGGTATGTATTCGACTCAGCTATTCCTGGCATTCCTCATATGTAACAGGATTGCCTCTCCAGCCCCCTCAATTTCACTCACTTTGATGGTCCAGGCTATCAGCGGAAGTGAGCCTTCGCCAGTAGACTCTCGAGTTAGCATTTCACACCCTCAGTCCGATATCACGATAGTTGAGGGTCATAAAATGAGCGAAACGTGCATGATTGCCAAGGCTCAATATCCAAGTAAGACCCGGTCGCTACCAGGGCGCTACGGCTTGCTCTTAAGGCTATCATGATCACTCATCTAATAATAAGACACTATTCTCAAAAGGCCGACCACCACGAAGCCGAAAGCTTAGGTGGGTCGGGAACCAGGATATCCCATTACTCTAGTTCCAGAAATGGATATCATGATGGCTTGGCTTTACTGAAACTCGTGGAATTCGAACCAAACCCTAGAATGCAATGCACAACAATATCTGTATTCTTAGGTTCTGCTGGTTCCTCCATCGGGTATGTCCAGCCTAATTAGAAGAAGCCATCACACAGCTCGCAGTGGCCCCGACGTAAAGATGGCTGATCATTCCATCCAATTTCTGCACACATGTCTCCAGAAGCCGGTTTGTATGCTTGTTTCTGTCGTTTTATTTCAGAATGCCTACAAGTGGCGGTAAATCTTCCAAGTGAGATCTGCGAGCTCCAGGAACCCAAGCTGGTGGGGTACGGCGCCGGAGGAATTAGGCTGGAGATGGTTACTTTACGGAAGCTAAGATTGAATCCACTGGGGGTAAGGGTCTTTATAAAAATGATCAATTCCATTGGCCGAGGTATAAAGTTCAGGGGAAGCACGTCAACAAGTTATTCAAAACCAAAGGAGTAATGGATCACAGGCTAAATTGCCTTTTCGCTCAAATAACAGGGTGCACATTTTCTTTTGTTATATAGAATAATGCTAATGACTCATCAAGAAACAGCCTCCCCTTTCGAGTCCCGCTTATTGTTTCTTTCCTCCTGTTCATTAAGCTTCCTGATAAACTCCAGCGACTCTTGCGTCGGCTCCCAAATCAACTGCCACTGGAATAAGTCAGGCAGTCTCATCTTGTGTCGCTGACACAGAATATAGTAGTACGTAAGAAGCACCGGGGATGCAAGCGAAGGCATCACATCCACCCAGTCCCAAACGATATCTCGAGCCCGGACCAACCGCCACATATGCTTGAGATACCGCGACACGTTGACACCCCTATGCTCCCACATCAACATTCCAGGGAACACCTGTCGGCGAATTGGAAGGCCCAGCCTCCCACGCGGGGGGCCGGTGGATTCCGCATCCGCGCTCGTGAACGCGCTCGCTAACTGGGGCGTTCCGGACCAGAGATGGACGCCGCTTGTTGCTCGCGGGTTGCAGTCGAATGCCACCAGTCGATTCTGCGTGTCCACGAAATCAAGCCCGATCTGCCCGTGAAAGGGGTATAAATGCTCGCCTAGTTTCTCCACGTCCTCTTTGATTTTGGGGTGTGGGCAGGATTGGAAGTAGACGGATGAACTGCCGTCGATTGTCTCGAGGACCGGATAGACACCGTGTGCCTTAAGCTCGCCGTGATTGAAGACACTGTACGAGCAGTATCGGTCGCCGCTGATCCATTCCTGCGCAACGTACTGCACCTCCTCGCTAACGGGGATATCCTCGGGGATGGGCTCGCCCAGTTTCAGGTGATAGACGTTCGTATTTGCGCGGCCGAAGACAGGCTTCAATGCCCATTCTTTACTCTCTATATCGAGCCTCCTCACATCATCCATACTACTGCAAACGTGGATCTCGGGAATATCGAGCCCAAACCCGCTCACCATCTGCGCATAATGCCGCTTGCTATGCAGCCGAACAAGCAGCTCCCAAGGCGGCGCATACAGCTTCTCCAGAATCTCGGGATCCTTCGATTCGGCGAGATAGTACTCCTCCTCGTGCACGGGGATGAGATAATCGATCCCCCAACTCTTGATGGCGCTTTTCACACCATCAATGTATCCCTTCGCGTCGGTACGCGGCGCAGGAACCACTCTACTCGCCTTGACTGCGCGCGAGAATCGGCAGACGTGGAACTTCATCGGGTCGACGCAGTACACCTTGCACCCTGCGAGGGTAAACTGGCGCGCGAGGTCGAGCGAGACGGGGAACCGGCCATTTGTGAGGAGGATTTTGGGTCTGACGCCTTTGCGTTTGGTGGTCCATGGGTTTTGGAAGCCGCTGGACCGTTTCATTTTTTACTCTATCTCATTTCATTTCATTTCAGGGATAAACAGGGTCATCGGGGTCGATGCGATATCATTATCATGAGTCTCATCAAGTAAGTAGAACTAAATTGTGCTTTCTCTACAGATTGAGAAAGTGCTAATATGAGCTTAACTTACTTGCGTGTGGAGTGACGTGGGTATGAGATGATCGCCGTACAGCCCCTGGCCGGAACCATCGGATCTCAGTAGCAAAAGAATCTATTGGATGTCATCTTTCTTCAGGCCACTGATGGAGGATCGAGGGCTCGAACGCGCCATGGATGACGACCTTCTTCCCGCCAATCACAGGGCCCCACTGTTCGTGGACACAGCCTGCGGATATCTGTGCCGCTCTCGAGGAGCATTCGGGTCATCCTTCTATCTATATCTTGCGATTGACAATCTAGTGCAAAGTTCAAGATTACAGCAGCTCAATTGGTTATGTGATCTCAACGCTTAACTTAATTTGCACAATTTCGCTGAATTCGCCGGCGAGTATCCCAGAGAGTCAGAGGCACAGCGACCCACGCATTATGATCTGTAATAGCACCTTGCATTGCCTGTGACTGTTGCGCGGTTGGTGTGGGGGGCAACTATAGGAGAGAATTGAGCTAAGCTATACTCCGATATCTGATAGAGATTTATGCGCGGGCAGCGTCGCTTTCCGGACGTTCCCGGTATACCAGCAGCTCACAGGTTGAATTTGGTCTGGACTCCACGCATGTAAGAATGCGTTTGTCGGACGTCCGTTATGAGAAACCTTTCCTCTTTTTTTTTTTTTTTTGTTATGTGGTGTGTCCATTCCGAGGAGGACCGATGGCTTGTCTCCCTCGGAAGAATAAGGAGGTAAGGAAGTTTTATCCGGTACCTAGGAAGAGAGTCTCGAAAAGGGTAAAGTAAAGCAGTCCAATCAAAAGGACAGGTTCTCATACCAAACACAAAATGCGGAGCGCTAAAACAAATGCTGATAGCGTTGAGCAAGGATACGCCATTTGGGCATCATGCTCTTGGTTATGTGTTGGGGGTTTCGGGGCTGTTGTACGGCCGAGATATGCGGCCCTGGCCACTCAACTTCCCGACAGCTGGCTCCCATGTCATCTAAAACGGAATACAAGCCAGGTGATGACCAGTCCTCGCAACAATGCTCTCCTTGTATGCGGCACGTGACCCAGCGGAAACGGGAAGAATCGGGCCGATCCCTGCTCGTGGGCCGCAGCCAAGGCCGGAAATCGGGCGGAGAGGCCCCCGAAACAGAGAGCCGGAACCGTCAAATGAGAGAAACAAGAGCGGAAAACCTTACAACGTAAGCAGGCTGCAATCCTTCCCCCACGTTGTTGAGTCCTTGCACGTTTCTCCCTTTTCAAGCTTCCCAAAGTCAATCACCCTCGCCATGAACTGCCCTTCCCGCACCGATGACACCCTCCCGCACTGCGACTGGAATCAGAATCCGCCATTCCTCGCACCTGATCTGACAACCCGCCAGGATCTCAATGGCATCTCCAATGCCCGTGAGTTCAAAGAGGGCGCAGGGGTGATGGGAATGTCTCGGCACTGTCTGCATGATGCAGAGTTACCATGTTCGCACAATAAATCGCAGTGCGATGGGTTCTCGTCGCTGCACCGGGGGGCGTCCCTGACTCCGTCAGGTAAGTTTCGCAACAAATTCCAGTTCCCATGGTCATATATGACCGATCGCAATTGAGGGTTTTTGCAACATGCATTAACGCCTAAAAAGGACGCCCGAATATCCATAAAATGGATTCCCGTCACTCCGCTTTTGACAAGGTCAAAAGCTGGCTCTTATGGCTGCTCTCTGTTTTGTGTACAGCCGTCTTTATCTCTACGAGCGGACTAATCGACTACTTGACCGGTGCGATATCGATTACGCCCTCTTTTTCGCGCGCAAATATGGCTTCCTCTTCTATTGTATCGTCGTACGAACCGGCCGACGCAGTCCCAGTTCGACCTGCGCGGAGTCATACGAAGCGACAGACCTGCGCATCGGGCGGCGTTGACGGAGCTGTTTACAACACCTCTCTACACGTGGGAGCCCTTTTTATCATTCTCTGTGTCTCGTTCCTCGCCTGTGCGCTGCCAATCTTGATCATTCGCTTCTCTCGCCTACACATCCCCGCCTCGTTCCTCTTCTTCGTACGTCATTTCGGCACCGGGGTACTCATCGCGACCGCTTTCGCACATTTACTGCCGACAGCGTTCACTTTACTGGGGAACCAATGTCTGTCTAGTTTCTGGACTGACGATTACCCCGCCATGCCGGGTGCCATTGCATTGGGCGGTATTTTCCTCGTCACGCTGATCGAGATGGTCTTCAGCCCCGTTAGGCATGCCACCCGGCGTATTCCCCCCAAGTCAGACGATCAGGAGGCGGCGCCCGAAGTTGCCGTAATACGCCCGCACACCAATCCCGTATCGGCCACAAGTGGCCCGGGAGACGTGACTTGCCAGGACGACTGTGCTTCGCAATTGCGTCCGAAGGGTCCTCTGGTTGGCCGATCGTCCAGTTTCAGTCGTGCGATCCACCGCATCGGGGAAGAATCGGACCGGATCTACCGTATCTCATCAGCGCCGGAAGTTACGCCTCTTCCACAGGTCAGTGAGGTCAAGCAGATCCGCGACCGGCAGGGGAGTCTCCAGGATGAATTCCAGCTGTCGGAGAAACAGAAACACAATAAAGATGTCATGCAGGTTTTCATGCTTGAGGTTGGTATCCTGTTTCACAGTGTGTTTATCGGCATGTCGCTCAGCGTGTCGGTCGGGAACGAGTTTGTCGTTCTCTTGATCGCTATTGTTTTTCATCGTAAGTTGACCCGCGAGAGCATCGGTTCCAGATTCTAACGCATGGCAGAAACATTCGAGGGTCTCGCTCTTGGGTCTCGCATTGCTTGCTTAGATTGGCCTGCAAATGCTTCCCAGCCGTGGCTCATGTCACTTGCTTACGGCTGCACGTATGTTCTACCTAGCCCATTTCACATATCTTCTCGCTAATCACTCGTACAGCACACCAATTGGGCAGGCAATCGGCATCGCGACACACTCTTTATATAGTCCTGACTCTGAAGTCGGTCTCTTGCTGGTTGGCACAATGAACGCCATATCGGCCGGTCTGTTGATTTTCGCCTCCCTGGTGGAACTCTTGTCGGAGGACTTTTTAAGCGACGAGAGCTGGCGCGTACTACGAGGCCGCAAGCGAGTCTTTGCATGTGTACTGGTGTTCGGAGGAGCATTTTGTATGAGCCTGGTGGGAGCGTGGGCGTAGGCGGCGCGTAGCATCGGGTATTCTCGGGCGGCCTGGCGCCCTCCAACGACAGACAGCGCGCCTTCCACCAACAGCCCTGGAGACTGGGACGTGTGCCTGAATTTTCACTTCCCCGCAATCCGCCACTTCTCATTGGCGGACCCCTCTTATCGCGCTCACCGCCTCCGACAACGGGTCTCTCCATCTTGTGAATCATTTTCCCTCGCAACTCTTTGTTTCTGTTTCTCTCTTCTCTTTCTTTCTTTCATCCCGGTCGCTCTCATTCCTCTTTCGTTCATTCGCTGCTGCCAATGTCCGCCTCCATCCCCGGCAGTCGGGATCCTCCTTCCTCCCAGTATGATTTGAACACCTACTGGGGTCGTGTCCGTCATGCGGCCGACATTTCTGACCCGAGGTACGCCACTGAGACAGGATGATGGGATTTGCGCACTTGCTAACTGATTCCCCGCAGGATGCTTCTCGTCTCTTCAGCCGGTCTGGAGCAGGCAAAGCTCCTCATTTCTTCGTACAAGCAGCATGAGATCCCCTCAATGACGCCGGAGCTGTGGCGGGCGAAAAAGGTCGTTGACTCGACCTTGCATCCTGGTATGGAATCTCTCTTCATCTCAAAGCCCTTAACTAGGCATTGACTAACGTGATTATTTTGGTAGACACCGGCGAGCCAGTTTTCCTCCCCTTCCGCATGTCGTGCTACGTTCTTTCCAACTTGGTCGTTACGGCGGGTATGCTCACACCAGGGCTTCAGGTATGATACTAGTTTCCATTGTGGAGGGTCGGTGAAGGATCAAGGTTAACGTGAAATAGACAACTGGAACCCTGTTGTGGCAGATCGCGAATCAATCACTCAACGTCGCGATCAACAACGCCAACGCCAACAAGTCGACCCCGCTCTCGTACTCTCAAATAGGAAAGTCATACCTGATGGCCGTTTCCGCATCATGCTCGGTCGCACTCGGCTTGAACGCCCTCGTTCCCCGGCTCAAGAACATAAACCCTAGCACACGCCTGATCCTCGGCCGTCTCGTCCCCTTCGCGGCCGTCTCGAGCGCAAGCGCGCTAAACGTCTTCCTGATGCGCGGGGAGGAGATCCGCCAGGGCATTGACGTCTACCCGGTCCCCAGCGAAGCCGGCGAGCCCGTGCAGAGTCTCGGAAAGAGCAAGAAGGCGGCCACGATCGCCGTCGGTGAGACGGCCGTGAGCCGTGTGCTGAATGCAACGCCGATCATGGTCGTCCCGCCGCTGATCCTTGTTCAGCTGGAAAAGACAAAGTGGCTGCAGGCCCGGCCTCGGATGGTGACGCCGATCAATCTGGCGCTGGTTCTCGGGACGTCGCTCTTTGCGCTGCCGTTGGCGCTAGGTGCGTTCCCGCAGCGGCAGACAATCAGTGCTACGTCGCTGGAGGAGGAGTTTTGGAAGTATGGAAAGGTGGAGTTCAATCGGGGGATGTAGATGACGGAGTGGATATATTTTATCAATAGACTTATTTTTTATGCCTGTTATTAGCTCAATACATAAGCGATGCTCCTTGGATATTCTCTCTGTGCTTGTCAGTAAGGTTTCACATCATCTCTGTATTACACTGCTAACCATTTCAAGGTATGATTTGGCCCAGTACTTGATGCGACATGGCAAACAAAGGTTCTGGAAGGTAGGTAGACTCATTGAAAGGTTGAGAGGTTGGGGTATCCTGCTACCATGGGCTGATATCATCCAGGTACACATCAACCCTTGTTTCATATTTCAATGGCGCCGCTCCGAGTTCTAATGGGGTTTCTAAACTCGCTAAACAGCCGCCAGGGCATGATTATGAAGGTAAATTTCACCGGTTTCGTGGTGTCTTTGTTGATATAAAGGCCACAATGAACGGAGCTAAATCCGGCGGCCACCCGCAAAGGCCTTTCAGGATGACGTTTCGGATAGGCTGATATCAAAGAAATCTATTTTCGGCCGCGTCTTCGACCTCGATGTCAAGAACGAGGGCATGCGGGGGTCACATAAGTATCAGAGTCGGCTGCTGGACTCTGCCCATCATGTTCCTCAACCCTATCCTTTTAGCTCTTGCGATCAAACGCGCCTTGCAAGATGCCCGCCACAACAATTGACTCGCTTCCCAACGAAATCATAACCCATATTGTGAACCAAATCGTGGGCTGCGATCCTCGCACTGACCCCTGCGCATACATTTACGATCAAGTCCCAGCGCGCTTTGTCTCGTGAGCCGCCGCTGGAAGCAGATAGTGACGCCTCTTCTATACGCCAATTATTGTTACAATAGCCACCCCGACAAGGTCAATTCACTCTGGCGCTATGCCAGGACTGTGGTAAACCACCCCAACCTCGCGCGCCTGGTCCGCCAGGTGGATTTCACCGCCAAAGAGCTTCGGCATCCCCACAGATTCTCGAACCGAGTGGACTTCCTCCGCCATCTTCGGGATCTCTACACTGCCAACGAAAACTGGATCACCCGCGCGTGCAAGTAGGCTGGGACAGACCATAATATCAGAATGCGTTCTTCACCCATTGCCGGGATGCCCTTGAATCATGCGATGATCTCCCCGATGCTGAAGACCAGGTCGCCCTCGAGACCTACGCAAAGCGCGACCTTTATGATCACTACAACTTGGACCACGATAAATTTGAACTAAGTAAGGAGGAGATCGTCGCGGTCGAGAACACGTTTCGCCAGGGCTATCTAGCGCCCTTGATTGCCATCATCCACGCTCACTGCCCCGACCTTGTCCGCACTCACGTGCACCTGGCGCCCAACGATATCTTTCACGGTGACATCGTTTCCTGGGTGGGGTACGGCGCCAATGACGAGAACCGGCCGCAGGCCATAGCGTTCCGGAAACTCGAAAGCCTTTCGATCAAGCCGGCCCAAACAGTCGAAGCCAACGGAAGGCCAGTGGAAGCGTCGAGCATTGGCCCTTCCGAGATCAGCCTTCCCAACTGTTACTACCGCTTCCCCAAGCTCAAGGAGCTCTTCATGATGCCCGCGAGAGTAAGGATTGGTAGGCTCGATCCGTACCCTGTCGAATACTCGAGCCCAATCCAGAAACTCACCCTGGAGATCCACAAGTCCCCGCGTTTCGACTACGAGACTTTCTTCCCCATGCTCAAGAACCTCCGCCAGCTCTCTCTGATCCTGCCGCGCGCCGATGCAAGCTTTCACGGGCGCTTACTCCACCAGAGGCTCTGGAACTTACTCGAGCCGCTGCACGACCGCCTCGAATACCTCGACATCCACCAAGGCGACTTCATCGCGCGGCCCGGGGATCCCGTACTGCGGGCCGCAACACACGCCTACTTCTGCGCTCCCCTGGCCAAATTCACTAAACTGAAATACCTCGCCACGACACCCCTGATCCTCTACGGCCACCAATGCAGGCACCGACCCGGCACAAAACTCGCCGCACACCTCCCGCGAAGCCTGATCTCGCTTGCGCTATACACGGAGAACAACTCCATAGAGCGCGAGGGCATTTTCGACCTAGCCACGGAGCAAACAAACCTCGTCGCGGAAGCCGCCGCGTTAGGCGTGCAGTGCATAACAATAGACTCGGACCTCGACGGACCCTTCCCGCTCGACAACCTGATCGCCGAGGCGCAGCGGCACCCGCGGCTAACAGTGCAGTACAACGAGCCGGACTGCCTGGTCTTCGGCGGGGAGCAGGCGACGTTTGTGGATTTCTCGCGCGAGCGGTTCCGCGTCGAGGCGTGTCGGGCGACGAGGCGGTGGACGAAGATCCCCAGTATCATCCCGCGCGGGATCGAGGTGTTGGGTTGGAAGGGGAGTTGGGCCATGGGTGGCGGAGGACGAGGGAGAGGGAGGGGCTCAGGGATGTGGATTGGGCGGTGAGGGCGAGGCGTGGTTGATTGATGTTTATGAATGACTAGCTAGTAAGCAGGAGTCATGTTTCGAGTGGGATTTATCTAGAAAGGACTGGTTCCTGCTCAGTTAGATCTTTTCGGCTGTTTTGCTAATGCATGTTTCGCTTGAGAGTTTGATATATATATTATACATATACAAGTATACAGCTGAAATGCTACGTCTTTCACCAGAAAATCCCTTCGAATATCAAGACATTATATACGCATCGTAGACCGTGGGAGGAGGGAGGTTTGCGGCGTTGTGGAATTGTACCTACCTGTTGCAGAGCCCGACTAGTTTGCCGCCTCAATTAGGGCTAATAATACGATCCCGGGTGTATAGCTGTCTAGATGCTTGTTTGCTCTTATGGGTGGCTGCCAGGACTTGTACTTGGAATAGCTCTTGTTAAGATTTGTATTCCTCTTTATATTTTTGATTTTTCCTCTTGTTTCCATTTTACGCACCAAGCGTTGCAACACGTATTCTTGATTTTGAGAGCGTACTCATTGAGTAAAGGAATTGATTTTTCCTTTCTTCTTGCCGATATAGAAGTTAATACCCTGTATCCCAGGTCCTGCACAAAGCAAGGCTCTATAAATCCAAAGATCGGATAAATCCATGGTCGGCTCCAAGTTCTTTGGCTTCCTGCAGCACGACCATGCTCTTCTTCCGGCGGCTGACAGAAAACACCCGCGCAGATGTAAGCGCGTGCAGGTTCATTAGGGGAAACTGGCGGATCCCCCGCCGTAGTGTAGCATACGGGGGGAAGTGTTCTGGTGAGAGCATGGTTCTTGCTTTGTTGGCTGGATCCTCTTGGGGGGTTTGATCTGCCTGGTTTGCCCCGAGCGCCCGGGGTTTGGGTTCAGGTGGACATGTCAGGATTTGTCCGTAGTGCTTTGAGCCTGATTCAAGAGGGGGCTCGAGGCGAGGTGGAGGCTACCTCAAGATGTGCTGGGATGACCATCCATTATGATGGGTCGGTGAGTTGGAGATCCTATTCCTGATAATCTGCTATACAGGCGATACACTCCTAGCTGCCCACAACCTCCTTATACATCCCCACCATCTCCCCTCTGACCGTCTTCGCAAGCGGCCATACCCGTCCCAGCATCTTCAGCGCCCCGATACTCAGCTGCACCCGCGCCTTCAGCGACTCCTCTCTCGTCGAGCCCCCCACAACAAGCAGTGCGGCTGTATGTACAATGACACACATTGCAAGCGCACATGTGAAGAAGGGCGAGCGGTGCTGGACTGTGCTTGGCAGGGTGGCGAGATTCGAGAGTTGGTCTGCCGCGCGGAGAAGTTTGTGTGAGTGCAGGTCTAGGGTGGGAGAGTGGGTGATTGTGGATTGGGATGGGGGCTGGGATGATGTGAGTTTGAGGCGGGTGCAGGAGGTTGAGGGGTCATGGGTGTGGAAGGAGGCAAAGCGCATGCTGGAGCGAGGGTGATGGAGGTAGATTAGGGCTCTACTGTCATCGTTAGTTTACTTAGGCGGTATTGTTTAAGGCTATTTACTCACAAGTATAGTGTCATCTGCGCCTGAAAAATCATCTCGTCATGGCACGAGCTATCATACCCCTCCCCATGGAGCGCAGGAAGGGTCATCAGCGACGAAGAAAGATGCGCATCGATTATCTCGACGCGTGCTTCTATGTTCCCCTCCAGTGAGCGATTGAGTTCAAGAACAGCACCAAGATTTCGCACGGCGTCTATCCGGTACGCGAAGGTCGAGAAACTCTGCGCTAGCGTCCAGTCATTCTGTAGGTCGTCGAGGGTTTGACCACTCGGTATTACCTGCATTTAGTTAGCATGCTTTCCTTTCATAGAAATTGAAAGGACTTACATTGTCAGAGGTATACAGCTTCTCCGCACAGGGCAACAACACGCTCGCTCGCTGATGATATAATCGAAACGGACTCTGCTCACCCATAGCAGCTAACCAGCCATCGACGATATAGAGCTCCCAATACGTCCTCCTCCAACTCTCCTCAAGCACTGGCTGACCATAAGAATGCTCCATCGCAAAGCACCCATGGTGTAACCCAACCTCTAGAGCAAGGTTGACCGCCGTCTGCAACAGTCGATGCGCGCTCTGCTCATGACAGTGCGAGTGGTCGACAATCGCAAGCAGTAGCAATGCCTGGACTGTAAACCCGTCTCGTAATGTCGGGTCTGAAAGGAAGCTATATGCCGGCTGCCGCAAGGC
This sequence comes from Penicillium sp. S1316, assembly GCA_023627405.1. NCBI lineage: Eukaryota > Fungi > Ascomycota > Eurotiomycetes > Eurotiales > Aspergillaceae > Penicillium > Penicillium sp. S1316. Next base: position 90,523 of record JAMAHF010000077.1, read on the forward strand.
TTGCCTGAGCGAAGGGTCTGGATAGTAGTGGGCGCCGATGTAGCGCATTACAGAGATTAGATAGGCAGGTATGAGGTGAGCGGTTGGCGAGTTCAAGGCTTTCCGGGGAATAGTGACTGGATGCGAGGGGTGGAAGTTTTGGTAGTAGAGTTGAATCATGGGTTCGCGGGCTATTGTCGGGGTTGTGAGAGGCGCTCCTGAGAAGGTATCAAGGGCATCGGAAGGAAGAGGGAAGCTCTGATATTTTTGGAGGTCAAGAGGTTGGAAGAGGTCTTGGGTTGTCTGGGGCAGTTAGTTCGGCCATCCCCAGCTGTACAGATGTCCAGCGTACGAGTATATCCATGTCAGTAGAGAAGGCAGTGGCGTTCAGCCAGTCGGAAAAAGCATCCGCAGAGACAGTGGAGGCCTCCTCGTCTGGTCGCGATGAGACTCTTCGGGCCTGATCTCGCCGTCCGCGTCTTGAGCGGACATAGTAGCATTCAGTTTCGGCTGTCTGGCAACGAGTGCAGACCGGCATGAGCGCATCACATTTTAGATGGCGGCGACGACAGGGCACACAGGCCACCGACGAGGGCTTTTGCGGGGAGTCATTAGTTTCTTGCATTTTGTAACGAATTGTAGGACATACAGAATGAGCCCCGTCGAGGCTCGAGTTCTAATATCGTCGTATCTCCCGGCAGCCAAGCATGATTCGTGGCAAGGGACGAGGCGTTTGTTCGAGTCTGAGTCCGAGATCCCCGATCGGCGACCATTACCTGATCCGCGTCTGTACAGTCCTGTCTGGAGCCGCAAATGGACTAGATCGGCTGCAAGGCTGGGGCAAAGCGAACCTCTGGAACACTCTACCTTAATTCGAGGTCCCCGCGGGTGGAGAGCGGCGTCTCGGGGAATACTCGACCCCGCCTAATTAGGCGACTGCGAGCTGGCCGGAAAAGGCGCCACCTCGCACAACCCGGCGCAATCTCTCTTTTTGACGCATTCTCCTTATTTGAAGTTTGAGGTCTAGATTTGGTGTATTTCAATGCCTTCCACAAGATCTCTCAACGCGTGGTCTTGACTTCAGCCCTCGAGCAGTGTAACGGTGCACTTGTGTTCTGAGGCGCTTCCTGAACTTGTGAGAGCTGCAGGGCAGATGCGCCCTTGGACCATCCCGCAGCCTGAAACTTGAATCAAATAAAGGCAACCATGCAGTCAGCAAGACATGCAAATCTCAGATGCGAGGAGGATCACCGCGGGCGGGCGGACAAGCGGGCTTGGACGATGAACCCGAGATGGTCCCCGACTCCCCATCCCGACTTGGCAAATCATACAACGTATAGTGCCTAGAATGACCTCATCTCCCATAGAACTGCTGATACGTCGGAAATCGGGGAATTGCTCTTCCAATGGCGTCAATGTCGGGCCGCGTCTCAAATATTTGGCTCTGGCACCAGCAATAGCGTCGCTGCGGGATTTAGTGGTTTCAGTTCTATGCCTGTCACAAAGTGGCGGTGTGCGCTCTCCAGGGGTATATATGCATAGACTACTCCAGTCTAGGGGTCTATACAGGCAGGAACGGGCCGACTTCGTCGTTCGCTCCCACATGAATGCAAAAATCATGAAGGGTTCGACTGTTCGTCGATTAAAGAGCTACATAAGCTGGGTTTAATACGTCGTGAGACAGTATGGTTTCTATCTTCTAGAGGAATTAAAGTAAAATATAGATAGCCCCTTCGTACGAAAGGAGTGATCATGGATGGGGAAGGTGCAGCCCAGCATAGCCTCACTGGGAAGGAACGATCTGTCGCAGATGGAAGGCACGACCGAGGAAACTCCGTTGTCCGGGACTTTCCCGTCTCTGTTCAGCTGGACGAATCGATTATTAAACAGGCAAGGAGAGGCCATCCCTTGGATCCCGAAAGCATTTTCCTCAGTGGGGGTATGCAGGACCGCGCTGTCACTTCCCTAATCACTCATGCCTATATCGTAGGCATCTATTGATATTCCGGGGAAGAGAGGTGCAGCCTATGTCGACCAGTTTTTCGTCTTCGCATGATCCAAATTGTTCTTGCCGATCTATGTAGGCTACTTTGGTCCCTGGCGTCGCTAGTGACCAGGCCCGACAAGTGCTGTGTCTGAAAGTATCACCAGGCGTAGCAGCGTAGCCAAACCCTTCATGAAATTGCCCAGGCCCCTTACTTTGACTCGAAGAGAGACTTTCATGGCAGTCTACGAGGTACACAGCACGTCTCTTTGCCAAACCAGTAGAAGGATTAAAAGCTACTTTATCGGTTCTGTTCTTTGTTAGGGTTGACCAGTATAAGGACTTGTAACAGACAAGTTGAAACAAGCGATGCCGCAGTAGCGAGACTACTCAAAATCCCCTTATACAAAGGGCTTCTACGACGCCTTTACCTCTCGATTCACGCCAATCACAGACACTCGCTATATAAGCACCATTCGAGATACTCGGTACCAAGTATAACCTGTTCAGAAGAACACTATACAAACCACCTATTACCACCATTGCTTTATCGTCTTGACCATCTACCCTAGTTGGTACATCCAAATTCCCCAACTATACCTATATACAGGATGTCAATCAGCCACTCCGGCTCCCCGCTCTACGAAGCCACAAACATCCCGGGAACAGCACACCACGGCTTTCCGTCAGAGAGCACACCATGCTCCCACAAACCCGGCCTTGCCAACCTCAGCGTAATGTGCCCTCCCTGCCGGCGCGCCTACATAGACCTCTACACGAAATTCCCGCTGCGCGCACAGACGCTCGACACGCACGGGTTCCTAAAACACAAACACCCAATCATATTCTCGCGGACCTTCGAGGAGGAGTATCAAGTCGAGGATGTCCTCGATTTACTCCAGCTCGGGCTGAAGGCTGCGTTTCCGAAAACTAAATATATCGGCGTTGAGTCGTCGGTGATAAAATATAGTCGCAGCTTGTTCTACGGGGGGGAGAGCGAGGTCTCGCTGAGTGTTGTTGTGGATTTCCCCGAGCGGGTGGGGATTGATGAGACGGTTCTCCGGGTGCTTTTTGGGGTTGAGGAGGCGCGCGGGTGGGAGGTTTGGGAGCTCAGGGGTGTTGTGGAGGGAAGTTGTGAGCAGGTGCTTGAGAAGGGGGGTTCTTGTGTGATGATGGAGTGGGTTTGCGGTTTACCTATATCATGAGCTGTGCAGTGCATATATGCTAGCTGCTGATGGTTTGGTCTGTGGTTCTCAACGGGATTGGAGTTGTTCGGTTCTTTTTAATTAAAAAAAAGTACTATTATTGAATGAATGGATATCGTTTTATAGATCCCTTTGTGCCCCTGCTAGGACTTGTCATACTCGTTGACTGCTTATAAACATTCTTGATTGCTAGAGTAGATTAAGTACTGCGACTCAATACCATTGGTGTGAAACAAGATATGCTGCCCTAGGTATCTACATGTGAGCGTTGGTCAACAAACCCAGCCCAGACTTTTTACTACAGTCTACTGATGTACAGATCTCCAGGACACCCACTTGGGTCATTGCCTTTAAGAAATATGACATCCTCAGAATCAATAAATAAGAAGTGCAAAGCTGTGCCCGTAACATGGTCCGAGGATCGAACATAGATTTAGTCCCTATCTCTTTCGTCCAATAACACAAGCGGCTTCATTGATTTTTGGCGCAGACCTTGGAAGAACCGGCTTGCGGGGCATCGATCGGATCGCCGATCGAGGCCTAAAAATAGAGCCCATCGGTCGCCAAGGAGCTCCTCTGTGACAGGGCCTAAAGTATGTATGTCAGCGAGTCCGAAATGCAACACTACTAGCTCATCCTAATTTTGGCTCCATCAGCAAAAGTGAAGATATCAGCCTCGTGCTGTCCCTTGCTTTTGTCGCCCTCGTATAACTCTCGCAGCTCACCTTGCTCTTGCCGATCGAGAACCAGAGCCAGCAATGACTTCTGTCGCTGAGCCATTGGGCTTACTAGCCGGCGGACGGTGTTGTATCGAGCTTGGTCCCTCGTATTCTGCGAAGATCAGTTGAGTATCTGGGCACCGAGCGACTATCAGTTTCGTTTCAAGGTCCAGAATACGATCGATATAACGACGGGTTCGCTCGTTTCTTGAAATAGATCTCGACAAGGTGATGATCAACGTGTTCGGTGGTAATCCAACTTCAGCGAAGCGCATATAAGAGCACACTCGTTGTCGGTGAGTTGAGTCTGAACAGCCTTATTCAAATCCACTGGATCTCACATCCTCATCCATCAGACTCAAACACAACATGACGATTACCATGAAGTATTTCGCTGCCGTTTCCCTCTTCGCCTATGCCGCCAGCGCCCTTCCCTCCGCCGAGAGCACTGTGGGTCAAGCTGTACTCGAGAAAGCTTTAACTGCCAAAGGGACTCCCTACGCTTGGGGCGGCGGCTCTTGCGATGGTCCTAGCGATGACCAGCCCCCGTATGATTACGGTGAAATTGGATATGACTGTTCTGGTCTCGTCTGCTGGGCAGTTTGCCAGGTGACTGGTCGCGACCTCTTCACCGAGGGAATTCGCGTCACTTCCTCCATGTACTGCGCCAGTGAGGAAGCACTTGGGTACAAGTATGTACTCGGCACTGCAGCACCAGTGTAAGCTTGTTAATGCGGCCTCCAGGAAATACCCGTACGCAGAGCGCCAGGAAGGCGATGCCGTCTTCTTTGGTGGAGAGTGTGACTGCAACGAAGGTGGCAGCATTCACCATGTTGGACTGATGATGTTCGTATCCCTTGTATGCTTTTCTGAAAACACGTGCTGACATGCTCTAGGGACTCTGGCGATCGCATGTGGAATGCTCCCAATGATCGGGTCAACAAGGTGCAGGAGAACAGCATTGCTGGGTTTGGCGAGACTCCGTGTCCTTATGTTATCCGTTTCGCTTAACCTATCTATTCTCATGACTTTGTCGGTGTAATAGTTCCCTGTATCCGAGTCAGTGGACTTACTCCATAGTGTATGTAGTAGATTATGTGTTATCCTGTCCCAAACTCTTCCTCGGCAAAGGACTGCTAGTACCACGAGGCGACCCACTTTCCCCCCTGTCAACCAGAAACCAAAGTCAGTATTTTTTTGCCAGTGAAATAATTGTGAAAGCATTACGTGATTCATATGGAAAATATATCCTGATGACGACAGCCTCTAGCAACTGTCAGCTTCCAATTTCATCAGGGTCTCCGTCTTGGCGTTCCCGACGACCGGTGCCGTTAGGATCCTTCTCCCTCCCCCAAACTCTCCTTCTTCATGTTGCTCTGCGGGCCTCGAGGCATTCGAGTTGGAGGATGGAAAGTGCCATCTCTGGGCATAATGTAACTGACCAGCCTCCGCAACAGCTCGCAACCCCGCTGGAATCACCTGGAGAGAAATCCCCCACCAACATTCTCCTTCCTTCGCTATCTCCAACAGCCACGTCGACGCCAATCTCAACAACACCGGATGCCAAAATCGCCATCCCAAGGCTAAGAGTGCCCGATCCGTCGCGACCCCAGCCCCGGACAGTCCGCGCCTGCGCTCAGTGCCAGAAGAAAAAGATAAAATGCGACGGCGCGAAGCCCAAATGCAGGTTCTGCGCGCGTTCGGGCGCGGCCTGCACGTACACGAAATCAAAACGAGAGAGCCAGCAGCTGCAATTTCAAACGTTCGAGCAGAGAATTAGCGCATACGAGTCTCTTCTTGAGGAAATTATCTCCCAGGGTACTACCCAGGATAACCGCCGGTCAATCCAGGATGCCATCCACGTGTGTTTACCTCACGAGCGTCATAGTTTTGCCAGTTTGAGGACTAACTCCGTAATTCCCGGTTAGAGACGCTTCCAGGCTTCTCCGGATTTCTTCTCGACCCTTCTCGCCGCGAACTCGCCCCTCGACCAGCATCTCCCTCTGCCAAGGCCCGGGTTGTCATTGAGGAGGATGCACCAGGCATGGCAGGCAGATGAGAGCCGTCAAGCGCTGGCACTGGTACAGCAACCGCCTGTACGAGTGACGTCTATCCAGCATTGGACGTCGCTCGTTGACGATGACGTCGCCAGTCACCTGCTTTCTCTATATTTCACATGGGAGAACCCAACGTGGCAGCTCGTCGATCAACCCCAATTCGTGCATGATCTAGAACGTGGCCGAACCAGGTTCTGCTCTTCGCTTCTTGTCCACACCCTTCTCTTCTTCGGCTGTGTATGTCCAACCCCACACTTCCATAGCCTTTACTGACCGGTTGCAGAGCTTCTCATACAATCTCACGCGGATCACCGATCGAAGAGAGGAAAAGGTCCTCGGCGAAAAGCTGTACACAGCAATACAACGTCTATGGCAGCAAGACAAGGACAGTGTCGACCTTCCGACTGTACAATCCAGCATATTAATCGGACTCCTCTGCTGCACCTTCGGTCTAGATAAAATTGGCACCAGGTATATATCTCGTGGGGCTGAGATAAGCAAGCAGTTGGATATTCACAAGGAGCAGTCTCCGTATTTCTTCTGGGACATTGACGATGATCCAGCGACAATCTTAAATTGCCAGAAGCTAGTCTCATGGGCTGTTTTTGACATCCATGCGTAAGAATCACCGTCGCTCCTAACTTTTCCTCGCTGACTCTTTACGTACAGGCTAGCTTGTCAGGTATATAGGAAGCCGCCTGTCCTAGATCGACCCCCGGCCGTGCAGCTTTCGCAGGAGGAGGCGGCAGTTTTAGACGAAGGTGCTGAATGGTGCCCTTATCCTTTTCAGGCCCCGGTTATGCAGCCTTTCGTTTATACCGCATCTTGGGTTAGGAGCGAGCTCGTTGCTATAGTTCACGACATCGCCTGCTTTGCCCTCAAATTCCCTGCTTCAACCCTAAGTAACGATGACTGGGACTACGGCTATACTCTGCACCAGAAACTTCTCGGGTGGAACGCGAAACTACCATGGAGTGTGCTCCCGAGACACAACACAACACCTCATATCATATGCCTACAGTTCGTTGCCCGACCTACTTAGGAAATCGCATACTGACTCTCTTAGTCTCTACTACCACGCCACGACCGTCTCCCTATGCGAAATCTTCCTCCAGAATCAGTCCTCTGCTCCACCACAACCCCATCGCTTCGATCCAACCCCGATAAAGTGCCAAAGCCTCGACACAATCGGCTCGCTCGTCCTCCTCTTCAAACACTGCCACGGCTGGAAGTCCATCCCCATAGTGATGCTGCACTACTTCTGCGTCGCGGGCATCCACGCCGTCTCGAAACTCCATCCTCGCGAACCGAAATGGGGCCTTGTCCTCGAAGCCTCCGTTGTGGGTCTCTGGCATATGAGTCTGGGATGGGGCCGCCTGTGTAAAGCATTCCTGCGCACGATTGACCTGGTTCTCAAGGCGAGGATACGTGGACAGGGCGGTGGTTCGGAAGAGCTGCCGTCGTTGGTTCCGCCGAAAGTCGAGGCGATTTTCAAGCAGATGAGTGGGAGTGGCAGTTTCTGGACGGAAACGGATGCCGCGGCGCTTTCGGCGGGGTATATTGTGCATCATGTTCCTGGGGATTTGAAACCCGATGGGACGGGCGGGGGCAGTGGCTCTTCGGCGTTCAAGGCGAGGGCACTGCAGGAGCTTCTACTTGACATGGAGGGGTTGGCTATTTCGTCAGATGCTGCTGGGGAGTGAGCCGGCATGGGAAGCGCTGTCGGTTTAACTACGAGAAGAACTGGGATACCCGTCCAACATTAGCACTCTCGGACTTTGTGGCTTGGAAGTTGCTACGCACCATAAACTCCACCTCCAAAATTTCGCTGATCGACCTTGTTCCCATTTAGTATACGAAGAACGGTGGCCCGGTTCGACAGCTCGATGGGCGATCATACCCACTCGCATCGAACTACACAAGCTTAAGCTTGCGTTCGCATATTACCATCAATCTACTACTCAAAGCGATCCTTGGATGACTTAAGCATCACATTAGACACTGAGAGTTTACTTTTTTGCCAGTATTTATTAAAATCTTAGAGCGATCATGGAAATATACATGTTGATTGTCTTGCCTTGCTTTATCTTGTGAACCATTGTGAAGATATATAACAGTGACCAGGTTAACCCTATTTGATTCTGCGTTCTTGTTTGACCGGCTTGAAACAGAAACGGACATACTGGAACCAGTAGTAAGAAACAAAAGAAAAGAAACACTAGTCCAAGACCCAAATAAATTCACTTCTCAATTCTAATTGCCATCGCAAACAGTTAACATATGCAAGATTTGAAAGGGACTAAGCATGTTTTATTCGATTAGGATATATACCCACTTAGCAAAACTAATCCTTCAACAAGTTTCCATAGTCTAGTGGTTAGGACGGCGGTCTCATATTAAACTATGACAGTTCCCATCCAAAGGAATTGCAATCCGCAAGCACGAGTTCGATTCTCGTTGGAAGCATTATCTTTTATTCTTTTGTTCCGCGCCACACCCGCTGCACCTTCAATTTTTTTTTTTTTTTTTTTTTTTTTTTTTGCTCTCAGTAATGGAACAATAATGCATCTGTAATATTGTAACGGTTTCCGTCGTATCCGTATCCCATTCCTCTTCTTATTTTTCACGAGTATCCGACACTTTTGGTTGTTGGCGGGGCGTATCCGTACTTGCTGCTTGCTCGCTATCCTCTGTTCAAGAGGGCAACCACCGCTCGTCTTTCGTAAAGACCCAGCGAGGAGCCGGCTTCCAGCGTGGACTCATTATAACCCACAGCCCAAGTCTTGCCTAAAGACACATGTATAACTACAGCTTACTTCCAACATCTTCCCTCCTCGACCGCCATCCCAGCGCTGGTACCTGGATTAGTCACGCTCGGCAAATGCCGCTCCGAACAGCAGAGACTCAGATCACCCATTCCCGTGCTTCTGGACTCTCAACTTGCGCGCCCCTCTGATTGCGCGTTTGGGGATACGACGAATACGACATTTTCCTAATCTAGCCCTACTATTCTACTATCAAGCCTTACCTTCATTGACACTGTTGATTTTAATATGCTTCAAGTTGCCTATAGTTTCGACTACTCTGTCCTCTATTTTTCCTGCCTTTTGCTCGCCTCTGCCACGAGTGCACCCCTCCTCAATGCCCTCGCGTCGCAGCCATACCAAGTCCCGGCGGGGGTGTTTCCAGTGTAAACGGCGACATGTCAAGGTAGATACGTACTATCCCAATTAACCTGCCATATATATGGTTATGGCCAGCTACTGACAGTATCCCAGTGCGACGAGGACATCCCGCGCTGCGCACTGTGCAAAAAGCGCGGGCTCGAGTGCACCTACCCGCCAAGCAGCGAGGGCGACGGCCAACTCCCGGGTACACCACAGGGTAGTGGTAGTAGCACTGGCAACCATGACAGCGCACACCCGGACGCCGACTGGCCGGTGCAGACGCGCATGACGGAGATGAAGCTCTTCCACCACTACGTGATCGACGCCTCGTTCACGCTGCGGCAGGACGTGCTCGACCCCGGCCATTTCCAGGTCGCGGTCCCCCGGCTAGCGTCGTCGAATCCGTTCCTGCTTGATATCATACTCGCGTTCTCGGCGCTGCATCTCGCGTTCGTCGAGCAGCAGCAGCAGCAGCAGCAGCAGGGAGGAGAGACGACGAAGTGGCTCGAGATCGCCCTCAAGTACCAGAACCGCGCGTGCTCGGCGTTTAGCAGAGTGCTCGCGGAACTTGGGCCCGAGACTCTGGGGCCCGCGTTCATCTGCTCGATTTTCATCATGCTGTGTGCATTTGCGTACCCGTGTGTCTCGCATAATCGGGATACGTTTGATCCGCTGGCGCAGGTGCTGGAGATCCACCGGCTGCTGGTCGGCTGTGCGTTTTTGTTTCAGCAGCTTGATAGCGTCGAGCAGCCCGAGGAGATTCGGGCGTGGTTGGTCTATAAGCGGCCTGAGGTTTTTGTTAAGAAGGGGCTTGTCGAGGAGTACGTTTTTTCCTCTCACCGAGTTGGAGGTGGTCCGGCTAATGGGGCTCTCAGTGTGCCAGATAACTCGGCGTTGGAGCAGTTACAGCAGTATGTTCTCTCCCGATGAGCTTGAAGATACGGACTAACAGCTTAGTGATCTGCTAAAATCTCTCGAACGCGTCCGAGATACAATCGACATTTCCGATGGCCCGCATCAGACGTTGTATCGGAGCACGTGGGAGACGCTGCACGAAATGATCAAAGAGTGGCCGCTAGGCAAAGCCAAGGGCGGGATCCTGGCGTTCCCGATCCACATCAGCGAGGAGTTCATGGCGCGGCTGAAAGAGGGCGACTGGATCGCTCGGATGCTGTTCTTGCATTACGGAGTGGGTATGCATTTGCTTTCGAGTAAGTGGTATGTAGGCATCTGGGGGCGACGGCTAGTTGCGACGGTGCTCCAGCCTGGGGAGGAGATTCCAGCGCCTTGGGAGGAGACGGTTCGGTGGGCGAGGCGGGCAGTAGGGTGTGGCCCTGTCGAGCCGGAAGTCGGGAACGGGGTCACGAAAATGACATTGGCTGATGGCGTCAAGGGAACTTGTACATTATAGATGAGGTGCGGGGGATCTACCACCGGCGGGGCCGGAGGAACTTACGCGACTAATATACTCCGGCGTATAGATTAGTCTTATATTGGGCCTTGGGAAGCCCCAAAGAACCACTGGAAACAAAAGGGTCTAGCGGAGTTCGACCCGTTTCACCGACTCGAACCTTGGGAACGATGAAGAACGGTGAGTGAGGGATCTGGGCTGCAGGCTCCTATCGGCTGATCCACAGGTTGGAGAAGAGCGGGTGACTCCTTATCAACCACTCACCGTGCGCGCCCGGCAATGGAACGCTGCTTATCAATTGTTCAGATCTCCAGAATCTGCAAAATGTCCTTTTCTTTTTCTTCAGTCGGGGTTTCCTCTCTCTCTCTTCTCAGTCGCGTTTTCGGCGAGCTTATCGGCGTTGAACGGAGTATTTCATAGTAGTGGTCCGCAAGATGCAGGGGTATAGGGCCCATGATGTGGAGAAGCAGGTAAACCCCCCAGTCACCCCCAAGCAAGATTTGGCAAGCCACCCAGCGATCCCGGAATGCAAATATTAAGCTATGATGGTGTCACCCAGCCACTTCTCCCCAAGCGTTCTCCTTGCGATCCTTCCGCCCCGTTTCACAAGCATACTAGCCCTCGCTCCACAGCGTCAAGGACCCTGACCATGTCTCGTGTCCTGAGGCTCTCGATCTGTACCACCCTCCTTTTGCTGCTGGTGGTAGTTTATATCCCTGGCGCATTCCCGTCGCCCCTTGCGTCCGATCGCTCCGGCCATCCACATGGCTGGTCTCGTGACCTTGAGATTGAGGATGGGAAGAGGGGAGCTGTTGCAAGTGAAAGTGCTATTTGCAGTCAGCATGGCACGGATATTATTTTGATGGGCGGGAATGCTGCTGACGCTGTGAGTTCTTCTTGTGTGTTTGGTTGTTCTTTTGTGGTCGTTGTTTGCTAAAGCAGTTTAGATGGTCGCGACCATGCTCTGTGTCGGAGTTGTTGGTGAGTACTATCGTAAACTCTGAAGTGGACATGTATTAAGAACAGTAGGTATGTATCACAGTGGCATTGGAGGTGGAGGCTTCATGCTGGTCAAGTCGCCAAACGGCACGTTTGAATACATCGACTTTCGCGAAACTGCCCCGGCAGCGGCATTCGAGGAAATGTTCAACAACAATACCGGAGCTTCCACGTCTGGCGGCTTAGCAAGGTATGTTGGAATAAAAAAGAAACCTTGCCTAAACTCATTACTGATCTGATGTCATTTAGCGGCGTCCCTGGTGAACTGCGCGGCTTGGAATACCTGCACAACAAATACGGCACCCTTCCATGGTCCGTAGTCGTCCAACCCGCTATCGACACCGCGCGGTACGGATTCCCCGTCGGCGAGGACCTGGTCCACTACATGGACTCCGCAGTTGGCGGCGACGAGGACTTCCTCGTCAACGAGCCCTCCTGGGCCGAGGATTTCGCTCCGCACGGAACCCGCGTCAGACTCGGAGACACCATTACTCGCAAACGATACGCGGACACGCTCGAGGTAATCGCCAACGAGGGCCCCGACGCCTTTTACACGGGCCCGATCGCAGAGTCAATGATTGGAGCCCTGCAGGCGAAGAATGGGACTATGACTCTGGAGGATCTGCGTAACTATACCGCTGTCGTGCGCGACTTCGCCCAGATCAACTACCGCGGGTATCAGGTTACTAGCACGACTGCGCCGTCGAGTGGTTCTGTGGCGCTTAATATGCTGAAGGTGCTGGATACGTATGAGCCGTTGTTTACGGAGAAGAATGTTAATCTGAGTACGCACCGAATGGATGAGGCGATGCGGTTTGGATATGGACTGGTATGTGATTTCCTCGGCGGCTGCTGGTCTGACGGGGTTAACTGTGCTCTAGAGAACACAACTCGGCGATCCGCATTTTGTTGATGGAATGACCAAGTATGAGAAGGGGCTGCTGGAGGCACAGACTATAAGTGATATTCGGGGGAGGATCTCTGATCTCCGGACGCAGAATGTGTCCGCGTACGACCCTGCTGGGATCGAGAGTCTAGAGACGTGAGTCCTCCGCTGTCTCCATCTTTGAATCTTTCTAACCTGCAAAATAGACCTGGCACGTCACACATTGCCACGATCGACCACTCTGGCTTAGCCATCTCGGCCATCACCACAATCAACCTCCTCTTCGGCAGCAAAGTCATAGTCCCCGAGACAGGCATCATCATGAACAATGAAATGGACGGTACGTCCTCTCACTTTACATTAATATAACCAAGCTAATTCAATTTAGACTTCTCAATCCCCAACTCCTCCAACTCCTTCGGCTACATCCCCTCTGAAAGCAACTTCATCCGCCCGGGCAAACGACCCCTCTCCTCCTGCACCCCAACAATCGTAACCTACCCCAACGGCACGACAACATTCCTCATCGCGGGCTCCGCAGGCGGCAGCCGGATCATCACGGCGACCGTGCAGAACATCATCCACGCCGTCGACGAAGGCCTCTCCGCGGCCGCAACACTTGCCAAACCGCGCCTGCATGACCAGCTCGTGCCGAACCGCGTGCAGTTCGAGTACGGATATGACAATGTGACCGTGGCGTTTATGCGCGAACGCGGGCATAATGTGACCTGGATGGCGCCGGGGACGAGCACAGCGCAGGCGATTCGCGTGTTGAGGAATGGGACGTTTGATGCGGCGGGGGAGCCGAGACAGAAGGATTCTGGTGGGTTCGCGGTTTAATTTTGGGATAGATGGAAATATCGGTAAGATTATATGATTAGATCTGTATAGATATCTACGGCCGGTCTTAGAGACTAGATGCATTCAGAAATAATTGAAATGCGTCTCTACCTACCGTAGTAGTCGAAGCACCACGCATTTGATGGTCCGTGCGCTCTGTACCCCAGAATCCCAGCGGAACCCTCCAGACTTCAAATTTCTGAAGACAACACACTCACTCAATCCAATGTGATTTTCACCCTGTTATGAGATGTGAACCGCTTAATATTACACTACAATCGACATCGTTATCTTATGTCTCTTCATGTTTCATTCAAGAAGAGCAGAAGCAGCTGACACGGGGAGAGAGAGTCCTGGTTGAAGGCAGGCGCGTGGTGGCCGTGTCTTTCCCTCTGTGAGTGAATTAACAAGCGCATTTCCCCATCGCATCTCTACCTTGTGTTACCCAGCCTTTGACCTTATAAATCTGGCTTCTTCCGCCCATCTGGCTTTTTTGGCTTCCCTCTACCAACAACACATCTCTCGCTTCCCTTCCCCGCGCCTCTTCCTCCATTCCACACCAACGAAAGCTAACCACCCCTCGCCCCAGATGGCTCGCACTCCAAGCAACCAGCAAAAATGGTTTCTATCCAGGAGCCCCTCGCAGAATCCTGAATCCGCTAGCGCGCCAAGCAACACCAAAGGCCCATCCTCTTCTCCCTCCAAACTATCATCCTCCTCCTTCCCCGGCGCCAGCAGCGCCCGCACCGCTTTGAAAGCAAGCACACCCACCGGCGGAAGTGTCCCCAATGTCTCTCCCACTGAGATTCTGGGCGACCTGTATGTCTACCTCGAGAAACTCTACAAGCCGCTGCTCGCGGTAATCTGCAAACACAAGTTCATCCGTGAAGCGCACTATCCAGTTAAGCTGTCTGCGCGGATCCGCTTCGTGCGCGATGCATATGAGGAAGGTGGATTACTAGGGTATAATGACGAGGTTATCAGGCAGGTGCTAGTTAATGTGAAGAGGTACTTTCTGGACAAGGTGGGCATGCCCGACGTTTTTGATGAGGAAAACCTGCAGTTTGGGAGGGAGGTCGATGATATGGCTGGGTTTGATGTTGTTGTTGGGGATTTGGATGGCGGTGACAGTGATAATGATGGCGGTGGCGGTGGCGATGGCGATGGCGATGAGGTCTTGGACAGGTCGTTTGGTGGGACTGAGAGTGAGGAGCCTTTTGCGGATGTCGTGGATAATATACTTGAAAGGATTTTAAAGGACGCGGACGCTGTCTATGGGAGTTTGGTAAAGATGCCCATGGAGAATGGGAAGGCCTCTGGTCGCCAAACCCCGGAGGTCTATAGTGACTCGAATCAGAGCCAGACAAGGCCCGTGAATCCCGAGGAGTGGGAGAAATCTAAGGGTCCCCAGAAGCTTGAGAAGCCTGAGAAGAAGAAGCGCAAGCGCAAGCGGAGCTGCGTTAAAGAGTCAGTGGAGATGTATCCCAAGGCCGACGAGCCTCTCGGTATGTGATATCCATCTCACGGCGCCCATGTCACCTCTCTTTTCCCCTTGCTAACTTCAAAAGACGGCCGCGAAAAGGGGTCTGCAGACCCTATTGAAGGTCATACCGTGAAGCATGAGAAGAAGCGCAAGAAGAAGCGGAGTCACGGCGAGAGCCTTACGGAGGTATCTTGTGAGACTGGAGAGCCTCTTGGTATGTGACCTCAATCCAATCTGTTTATTCCTAGCTGTCGCTGACTCCCATAGATGACCAAGAGGAAGAGACAGCAGAGCCTGTTGAGAGCCAGGCGAAGCTAGCGAAGTCTGAGAACAAGCGCAAGCGAAAGCGAAGCCATGTCGAAGAGTCTGTGGAGGTGTCTCGCGGGAGCGACGAGCCCCAGGGTTTGTGACTTATCTTACCTGCTTTTCCGCCATCTCTAACCAAAGTAGATGACCGCGAAGGGAAGCCTGTGAACCCTGTTGAGAGCCAGATAAAGCCAGCAAAGCATGAGAAAAAGAGCAAGCGAAAGCGAAGTTCTGTCGAAGACTTCTTAGAGATGCTCCGCGAGATGCAAGAGCCCCTTGGTATGTCACCTATACCATCTCTCTTTTCTGCTACCGCTCATTCTAAGGAGACGACGACAAAGAAAACTCTGCAGATCCCGCGGAAACCGACAATGAAAAGAGCCAAGTCCCCTCCGAAGGCGAGTCGGGCGCGGCGCAACGAAGGGCCAGAAGAAGGAAGAAAAATGGGAGAAACAAGCATAAACTTCGAAAGCCTGCTTCTTCAGATGCGTTGACAGAGATCAAGACTCCGAAGCAAGACCATGCAGCAACTGAAGAAACTTTCACGCAGGATTTTTAACAACCGATGATTCCCGGAGACTGGCCACCGGTGATGAGGTGAGGTCGAAATATTTTGTGAATTTGCGAACCACGAAGGCCAGAGTCGCTGTCCGCGCTGAAGCATCCAGGACGCGCAGTTCTCGCTCTACTCCAGATGACATACGAGTTATGGTTGATGATGCTGGCCTCGATCTCGATCCCTTCTTGTCCGATTCGACGTTGAGCGATGTACCCAGTGACCTTGATTCCGTCCCGGATAGCCCTTCTCCATCTGCACGCGTCTTACACAGGCCTGTGTTCGCAGGTAGCAGTCCTGATAAGTCGCCTGAGACATCTGGTGAGGCCCCTGATGTTGGACCCCTACGTTGTGCCATTCCTCCTCCAAGGCAACAATCTCCGCCTCCGCCCGATTTTCCATCGAAGCATATCCTCGCTGCGAACCGTAAAAAGCCTCGCCCAAAGCTATCAAAGATATCGCCCTATTTTTCACGCCCTTTGGTTCATGCAGAATCCTGCCTTCCCTTTCCCCCAATTGACGCTCCAGCTTTCGGGTTAATCCAAGAACAACTCGCTCACGACCCATTTCGCCTGTTACTTGCAACCATATTCCTGAACCGAACCCGGGGAGGAGTAGCGCTACCAGTTCTATTTCGAGTGTTCGATGAATATCCTACGATCGAGGCAATGGCTGCAGCGGACCCGTATCAGTTGACGTCCATGATAAACAGCCTGGGGTTTCAGAATCAACGAGCAAAGAAATGCATCACGTTAGCACAGACATGGCTCGACACTCCCCCCTGCCGCGGAAAACGATACCGGAAACTGAACTACCCGCGAAAACTCGATGGGCGAGACGTGAAGCCGACGGAACGCATCGGCGACGATGACAGTCGCGTGGCCTGGGAAATCGCACATCTCCCCGGCGTCGGTGCATATGCGTTGGATAGCTGGCGGATCTTCTGTCGCGATGAGCTACGAGGCCTAGCGAACGATTGGCAAGGAAACGGACCTGCGACGCCCGAGTTCACACCCGAGTGGAAATCGGTGTTGCCTCAGGATAAGGAGCTGCGCGCATACTTGACGTGGATGTGGTTGAAGGAGGGTTGGGTCTGGGATCGAGAGACTGGAGAGACTACTAGGGCTAGTGATAAGGTTATGCGGGCTGCACGGCGTGGTGGGACGGCTCATATGGAAGAGGGGAACTGGACCCTGGAGACATCGCCGATGAAGACAATGTCTAGGTAATACTTCATATTTAATTCATAATTTCTTGCTCGTTTGTTGCGGCCCCCAATGCTCAAGACCTGGCCACCTGTCTACATCCTGCAACATATTTTCTGGCTCCGGGCAACAAAGTGGTCATCGGCCCTGTACAACTATCTTGAACACCTCTCCACAGTCTACCTCATGCAAAGCTCCGGCCATGGCCATAAGTTCTTAATAAGGATGTTAACAGGTTCTTGGTGAATTTTTAGGTGAGGTGCCGCAGGTAGAGCCTTTAGTCACCTTTAAAGCTTCAAATTCTGTAGCAGAACGTAATCGAGAAGAATGGTGTCAGGATAAAGAAGCTGCAGGTAACCAGGCAATCCAATGAAGGTAAAAGTATACTCATACTTCCTGCCTCAGGCAACGTTATTGGGCAACTACTAGCAGCTTGTCGGGCGCCTCAGGCAGCGAGCCAAATCAGGCAACTAGCCTGGCGCTTAACTTGAGCACAACAAACACATCACCAGCAAACATCCAACATCGTCATCCCACGCCCCCTCCTTAGACCGTTTCATCTCAAGTCCATCATACCCGACTAAACAGTCTTATTCGAGAGATCTCCAACGTCTCCAACATCTTCGTCGGGCTTCCACGCAGCATACAACCACGTTGCTCCACTAATCCCTTCGCTCTTAACCCACCGTCGAACTAAAGCCCGCCATTTTCGACTAAACGACCCTCAGCGGGGATTCGCCTAGGCCCTTCTCACCGCAAAATCCTCTTAGACCCGACGACCATTCATCGCTTCTATCTCTTCTGCACTGTTCCTGGACTCTTGACCGTCTCGACCCTTCCTGGCGTTTGCTTTTACCACCCGCACCCCCCTAATGAGCGACGGAAGGTCGCATGGCTTTAAAATAGCTGTTGGTGGAATCAGTGACATAAGCGCCGAGCTACGAACCTAGCCAGTGAGAACTACGATCGCAAGCATAGCCTAAGCGCCAGACGACCAACCCAACGTATCGAGAACACGACTTTCGGCGCCTCGGGACAAACACTTTCACTCGACGCTCGATTGCTTGCTTTCCCGCCCGTGGCTGTCCTCTCAATGAGGTGTCCGACTTAGCGGCTTTCTACCAGTTCACATATCTACGAGGTAACTAGACAGTCACCACAAACGAAACTCGGCACAGAGAAGACGGGGCAAGGGCAACAGCCTCATTTTGTCGTCCGACCGTCTTCTCTCACACCACCTACCTACCTCCCAGTCCCACGAACCTCGAACTCGAGACCCATCATCACACGTCATGTTTCTGCCCATAAGACTAAATGACCGAGATCGTAATAGGAAACAGACTAGGAAACTCTCATCGTCGTCATCTACCTCTCTGAAATCTAAACATCGTCAACAACGCTCGTCCGTGGGTCGCTCCAAACCCGCAACCAAGGATCTAGAAGAAGAACAGGAACCCGAACCCACGGTCCGTGCCTCTACCCCTTCCGCCTCCGCTCCCAAGTCCCGTAAAACACGCCGTTCCTCCATGCCGAGCATCGACAGCGCAAGCCGCTCCGCCACGGCCTCCTTCCTCGAGTCGAGAACCAGCCTGCCGTACCCCACGTTCTCGAAGGCTCATAGTAGGGAGGCAGTCAACAAGCAGGGAATCCCTACGCCCGATCCGACCGACCTAACCGAGGTGGATAAGGACGATGAAAAGAAAGATGATAGCAAGCAACAACACTCAGACAATCAAAACGCACCGCCGAGCCCCCCATTGACTGGCGTGGACTCACGTAAGGGAAGCATTGTAGGAGACAAAGAAGAAAAACCTGCTACGAAATCAAAGGATGCAAAGGCCAGGATTCGGATCAAGACAGACATTAACCGGTCATCATCAAGTCTACGTTCGAAAAGGGACGATGTGAGCAAAACGAGCAAGAGCACTGTCCGACCGGACACTCCCTCCAAGACGAAGCGCGCAAGCCATGGTAAAGACTCTCCGCCTAGGACTACCAGCCATAAAACTTCCAAATCAAAGCTCGATGAGGAATATATCCAGCGCAAGCGGTCTCCTGCGACTGTATCGATTTCACCTCCCCGGTCTCCAACAACTGTTCGAGATGCTGGTCTAGAATCTGCCAATGGTTCTGACGCAACCATCGCCGCCCCTCGCCATTCCCCTTCTACAAGAAAAACCAAAAGTCCTGAGAAGCCACCCTCCCGCAATCAAACTCGCTCTTCCATGTCCAATCGTCCGCCTTCCGCGCATCGCACGCCTTTCGAAGCCGCAATGGAATATGGCCGGCCACCGACTGTCAACTCTACATACGGCACCCCGCCTCCTCCGCCCCCACCCCCCGAAGTTCCAGTTTCAAACCCGCGTGTTGATTATCTTCTTCACAACGGAGGGTTAGATCATCCGGTTCCCAAGAATCTCCTGTTAGGCGCTGGATTCGCCGAGCATCCCAACTTCCCCGCTCACCTTGCCGCTGGTAGAGTCTTTGAGCCGTTCAATCGCCTTTTGGACGACTACCAGAAGGTCATTGGTAAGAACGGCTCTCTCGCTGTAGCGACTGGGTCTCGATCTGTAGCTCGCCGCCTGCTCGATCGGTTAGAGGCAGTTTTCGCCCGTGACATCTCGTCAGAGGCGTGCGAATGCTTAATGTGTCAACGCGAGCAGCTGGAAGAATTGCCATCAGGAGTAAGTTGGGGGGAAGTACTGGAGCTGGTATCCGGTCGTCGAGAACTCCCCAACTGGCCGCCATTTATCCTCACAACAGAGCTCAACACCTCAGATCTCTCCGGTGATGAGCATATTCCCATGCAGAAGATGGACATTGACGTTCCTGAGGAATACCGCGACCATTTCCTCCGGCAGTCGCGCAAGACCAAGGTCGCTGTCGATAAATGGCTGAACGAACAAGTTGACCAGCCGACAAGCGCACCAGAAGAGGTAGACGATGAGACACTGACTTTTGCCATGTTGACCCACCTCGGAACTGAGCAAAGGCTTGTTTTCTGTGCTTTGCTAGGTATTTCATCGGCGTCACCAACTCCACGCCCAGATGGACAGCCTCGCGCGCGGCCTCCTGCTCTCGTTTCCTCGTCCTTTGCAATTCAGCGGCTGTACCGCTTGGCGCCTACCCCTCGAGACCCTGAAACCGCGATGTACATGTTGAATAACCCAGGAATTCACCATGTCTTAGCCACCCTTGCCGCTATCAGCGATGATGAGTGGGATATCCTAATCTCGGGCCGATTCGACGGCTTCCTTCGCAGCGGAGCAGAAGACCCATTGCCCGCTAACGGTGCGACCCCACCCCGCTGGAACAGCCGGTCAACCACTCCCTTCAGCACGGGTGGAAGAATGTCGCGAGGCCCAACCCCGAGCCCTCTCGACCGCCCATACAGCCAACCCTACAGCGGTCTAGGCTCACCAGGCTCATTCGGGGGCCCCATCGCCCTAGACGAAGAAATGGAAATCGCCGCTCTTGCCGAAGTAGAGCGAGAGATCTATGCGGGGATGGAGGCATTAGAAGACGCCTTCGAGGCGCTCCACCTCAAAGCGGAAGCTGTCCGCCTCGCCCTGCGAGAACGAAACGCCGGACTCTCAATTGCCAACCAGAACCGCCGGGGCACATTCGTCGAGGCTCGGTTGGGGACGCCGGCCTCTGCTTACCCATGGGAAAGCGGCACAGACGACGACTTCCTCGATGACGCTCAATCCCTGGCGCCAGATGACTCGGCAAGTAACATTAGCTCCAACAGGCGACGGCGCCCGAAACGCCGCACAGAACGCCGCACCCCTGCTCCCGTGGAGGAGGAAGACGAAGGTGAAGAGGGCTCACATGTTGGACGAAGGGATAGTCGGAACTCGAGAAGGAGATGAGCAGTTCTTTTTCCTACGGGTCCATGCATGTTCTTCCAATCTCATCTCGGAAATACCCAAACTGCATATTTCGCTGGGGTTTGATGTGATTATATTTGTTTTCCTCCAATCTTGCTCTGCATCATCTGTTGTTCGCTTCTCTCTATTTTATCGCACCATTTTCATATTCATCAGCGTGATGACAATGACTACTTTGACGAACGAACAAACGAAGAACGAAACTGCGCATATGCCGTTGTATATGTGGACGAAGAAACGCCATGAAAAATGAGACTCCACCAACCATCTATCTAATACATTAAGAGTTGGCTTTATGTTACAGTTGTGTTTTTTGTATCGTTGTACTACACGGGGAGCGGCGCAAATTGTCCTACCTACTCGCCTCCTCCCCATCTACGCCGCCAGTTCCCCCGCTCCAACCATGGTTGTTTCGGTATACCCCATTTCCTGGTTTCGAGATTGTTGCGCTTGGAGATTATGATTTGTGTTTTCCGCTTGTGTGTGTAACATTTGGGGTCGATGGATACATAGAATGGAATGAACTGGGATATCGTATCATGATCGACAAAAGTACTTACCCTGTTTAGTCAATTATCCCCGTCGTATTCGCCTTTGATCGGAGAACTCATATGATCCTATATGTAAGTACCCCAGTACGATAAGCGGGAGGCTCCAATCATCTTCTGGGCTTTGGATGGGGCGAGACCTGATGGTGGTGGTCTAGATCTCTCTCGAGCCGTCGGGCACATGAAGGAGACGGAGATACTTCGGGATATCTAATTGTGGTTTCAGATATCTTGGGGTAAACCATTGTGTGCCCGATCTCGATCTTTGTGGACGGGCCAGTTTGGTACTTATCCTAACGGCTCGAAGCAAACTCACCGTGTATCGTGTGCCATCATCGCTCCTTTCGAAGAGGGAGATAAGGCGCCAAATCAGCCTTAATTCAGCCGTCCAATAGAGCACCCTTGTCGAGATGACTATGGTATGATGCGTGCCTAGCTCTTATTGAAGCCGTTCCAACAATACTACACCTCGTCGCCCAATGATGTGGTTGACCTTGAATCCTTTTCCTTCCTTCTGATTGAGAGATTTACCGCGGCACAACGTGAGGCGGGAAGGAGTCTGTAGCGTTGAAAATCCTCGTCGAGCCCTCGAGTCACCCACAGTCCATTCGGGAGCCGTGGTCAAGTCAACTCTCTTGCCTCGGATTTGACAGTCTGCCAAGCGAATAGTCTCGATCCCTCAATTTGGGGATTGGCAAAACTAGTGAATGATGGTCTGGGGAAACAAGAATGCGTGCGCGGACTCCGGGGTGACGCTGGCGATCTTTGAGGGACATCCTAGTTCAACGTACTTCAACCACATCGAGCCATCGGCAATTGAGACCTACAACAATAAGCCGGAGCATCGGGATACCCCTCAAGTACATACTTTGTAAAGCCGGCCCCTCATAGTACGTATCAATTATTTGACAGTTATGGTGAAGATCCTGCTCCATTGACGTGGTCTTTTATCCTTGGCAGAGCGGAAGGAACGAATGGTCAAGTGTTAGAGTATGCAAGGTCCCTCTTTGCGATGGACATCATTTCAAGACTCAAGTCTTCGTGTGGCCGGATCGGATGTCCGCTCATTGCCCGCTAGCACAGCAACTAGTATTAGAAGGGAAAGTCGCGAGGTATGAATGGTGCGCCACAGTGGGGCTGTCAGGAGTCTCAGGAGTCAGGAATCGCTGCCTGACAGTCTATCACTCAGCCGAAGACTCGAAGGCAAGACGGTTGTCATGTCCGAGACTGGAGTGGAAAATTGAACTCTCGAAGACTCGAGGGTAAACGAACTTAATCTGTGGCTGAACCATGGGTTTGTTCTTTAAAGCGGAGTCCTAAACAATTTCCGCTGCATGACATTGTCAGAGCCGGATTTCACACGGAGAACGGCCGCCATACTGCGCCACAAAGATTCATCCTTTGTTTGAGTTTGGCTTGGATTCCTCCGCGTTTTGTCGTCGGCCTGGATTTGTCGACTCTGCAGTACGTTGATAGTGTGGGGTTGTCGGGCTGCTTCGGCTCTTTTTCAGGTTGCCTCTTTGCTTCCATCAACGGAGAGGTGCAGAGGATGGCATCCTCAAGGATTGTCATGCTGTTACTCAAGGTAGCATTGATGGTTCCTGAGGCGGATAGATTTGACAGCGGAGCCGCGGAGAAAGAGTCCCTCCGGCTTTGCTTCCCGGTTTGGGTTCGAGTTGGCTCCAGAAGGGTCTTCGTCAGGTTGTTCCTTAACTTCCTTTACCATTCAGCCGGCAATCCATGTCTGACGCGGCGACGACGTTCTTCCTACTTTCTGGTTCACCCCGGTCAGCGGCGGGGACGAACACCTCTTATTCCCTAATACGGATGTCTCGAATACATACGACCCTCTGCAAGACGAAACTATCGAACCCAACCCGGATGATCCGCAACAGAGAATATACCAAGGTTGACAATACATCGTATACCGGTGAATAATAGGGAGAAGTTGGTCCTATCGCTGGAACTACTACTCGCCCATTGTATCGGGACTCTAAGGATTTTGCGACCGGTCTTCCTTCACATGTGCACCTTGCCTCGCTTTCCATCCCGCCAGAAACACATATTTGTCAGGGATTAAGATTACTCGGAAGGACGTTCCACGGTTCAGATGCCAGATAGAACTGGAGATCCAAGCGGCTGAATGAATAATCTGATGAAGATTGTCACCCTGACGAAGCTGGATGTTTCCCAGCGTGGCACAGATCGTCACTGGTGAAAGCTGTTTTCAACATCCCCTCGAGGCGATGGGCACAGATCTTCCAGCGACTTAGCCTAAACAAGGGTGTTATCCGGTAGTTGCTTCAGAATTAACCGATCGGCAAAGCGGGTCCATGTGGATTCCAGAAGACTGCATTAAGGTGCCTTTGATTGGAAAGTTTGCCCTGGATTGCCATGCTAGCTCCTGACCGGCTGAATCTTACAATTTCCGTTTCTTGCGGGGTTCCACGCAAATTGGAGCAACGTGGTGGGTATGCTCCTAGAAAGCCGCTTGCAAGCTTTCGACCCCAGGCCTGGGCGGCACCACGCTGGCGCTGGGCATGGGGATAGCTTGACCGTGAAGTCGTACAGATTGCGCGGAATATACTGGCCGTGCCAGATACTTACTCCCTTTGACTTTGGTACCTCACAGCTGTCAGCCCATACGCATGAGTTCAACTCCATCGTGAGGGGCTCAAGCGCCCTACCCCTGTCATTGGCTTTCAGGCGTCCAATACGGAAAGAGGAACATTTGACCAGGTTTATTATTTGCTGTGCCGGTTCGCTTTCCACCTTCCAGAAAAATGTCCCATCCCAACGGCCAATTCGGGGAAATACCGAGAGGCGCTCATATTTCACCGGTCACCTTCTCTTTCCAATTCGCTCTTCTATCTCGCCGAAACTGCCCCTATATCTTGATCGCGAGGTCCATCGTCAATAATCAACCCTAGTCGGGCGTACCTGCTTATGTCCATTGATGTGACCTAGATCCACACGGCTGAGTTTTCGGTACACCTCGTGGGGTTTGTCGCGTTCGAGACGCTGCGCCGCATGGTGTAAACTCAAAACTCGCACCAACCTTAAGCTTTGCTGGACAGACTACAGTGGAATCCTTTACGCATGTCAGGTAGTAGTCCAGAGTAGTGCTACATGTCTGATCCCTTTCTGTTTCAAGTTAAAGCGGCTGACCTTGCGGATCCTCTTTCCTTTTGATCCCTCGTCCTCCTCCTTGTCGCTCATCCGCTTTTTAAACTTTTTATGAGGGTTGTTAATCCCGCAACTCCCAGAAAAGCCAGTGGGATATGAACTGAGTACACCATCTCAGTCTGCACAATTGCCGCTGCACGCCTACTCGTCAAGCCACTTGATCAACTCAAAGCACGACAGCCGGCGCGACTTCCCTTCGATAATGTTAGCGGCGTTTCCGGGTATCGCAAGATTATAAACGACCCAACAATGAGTCTGCTCGAAGTTGTACAATACTTTGGCGGTGGCTACGACAGCAACCATGTCCTTTCACCACGTGTGGCCTACACAGATGGTGATACTAATACTGCTGGGGTCAGTATCGACCCCCTACCACACGACCACCGTAAAGGGCTTATCGCCGTCTTTATCATGGCTATCCTTTCCACAATTGCGACACTTCTTTTGATCGGATTTATCACATATCGGTTGATATTCTGGCGCTCGAACTATGCGCGATACATCGGTTACAATCAGTACATCATCCTCATTTACAACCTGGTTATCGCGGATCTTCTCCAGTCACTTGCTTTCCTCATATGTGCTAAATGGTATGCGGAGAATAAGGTTCAGACATCGACGGCGGCTTGCTTTCTTCAGGGATTCTGGCTCCAAATTGGAGACCCGGCAAGTGGAATTTTTGTTCTTGCGATCGCTTTCCATACGTTCTATATGGTTGCCTTGGGCCGCAAGCTGAGCTATCGGACATTCGTCGCCATTGTGGTCGGTCTGTGGGGGTTTGTTGCTATTCTCGTCATAATTCCTCTGGGTGCCCACGGAAAGGACGTTTTTGTACCGTCCGGGGCATGGGTATGCTATTCCCTTTTCTTTGGTGTGAATCTTTGTGGCTGACATTTTGAAGTGCTGGATCAGCGAAAATTACGAGCCTATGCGTCTCTGGACACACTACGTC
The DNA here is from genome assembly GCA_023627405.1 of Penicillium sp. S1316. Taxonomy (NCBI): domain Eukaryota; kingdom Fungi; phylum Ascomycota; class Eurotiomycetes; order Eurotiales; family Aspergillaceae; genus Penicillium; species Penicillium sp. S1316. The sequence continues at coordinate 115,896 of JAMAHF010000077.1, forward strand.
TGGATCTTCCTCGCGGAATTCGGCACGGTTTCCCTCTACGCTGTTTTATGGTTTCAGCTTCGTCGACGTATCAAGCAGTCCGCTATCCTGGGGAGCACTCACATTGAAAGTCTCCGGCGTCTTCGTCGTGTCGTCGGATATATGGTTATATACCCTATCGCCTACATCGTACTCTCCCTTCCGCTGGCGGCGGGCCGTATGGCAACCGCACGAGGCGACACACCGAGCGTCGTATACTTTTGCGTCTCCGGAGCATTGATCACAAGTTCCGGCCTCGTTGATGTGCTACTCTACACACTCACTCGGAAGAACCTAATCTTGGATTCTGAGCCCAGTGCTGACCGGAGCTACAACAAGTTCAGTGGCATGGGCCGTAACGACTACCCATTGCCAACAGACCCCAAAAATATGCGAACGGATATCAGCGCCTTACGGACATTTAAAGGTGGAGACGAAGGTGGCCTCACCCGAGATGGGTCGACGGATGACATTATGCAGGCGGCTGCCGTCGAGATGGCGCCGATGGGGAAGGTCTACCAGCACACCACGATTCAGATCACGTCTGAACCCGCATACCCTTCTTCATCCGGCCCAGATGACGGTGGTCGGTCGAGTGGGGACAGTATACCGCCGACAGGCAGGAGTTCCGCGCAGGGGAGGAGGTGGGGGAGATAGGACACCATCTGATCGGACGACCACCTTTTTCATGACTCGGCCTCTATTCAATCGGCGGTGGCGACTTCTCTTCTCTAATTCTACATCCCCGATGCCGGCTTCTTTCCTTACACGCTTTAATCGATGGCCCGTTTCTCGTCACTTGCTTCATACCTTTGGCGGCTTTCTCTTGCATGACGCTTCTTACTTTGGGCAGTAACAATGTGCTGTTTCTCCGGCCTATACGATATACATTTCACCAGTTCTCTCCTTTCCGATTGGTATATAACCATTTCGTTCTCTTCTTTCTCTTTATGCCAATTTCTAGCAAAGATACCCAACTTTGGTGACGAGTTATATGAGTTTGTATGCGCATTGTTAAGCTCTAATAACTTCTTCCTTATTGATATAATAGATAGAATACATGACTTTCTGGGCAAGGTTCTAGGATCTCTATATCAGCCAATAACACATGATGACCATGATTCAGAAAGGAAGAAATAAACCCAGTCGGATGAACTCTCCGCGGCAGGAGCATGGGGTATGCATCACGGAGATCCGAGGATCCCCTCGCAGTTAATCCCTCTGCCAAGTTCCGAACGATCGCCACGAGACCGACCAGCATAACCCATCCAGGCTAGGACTGAGTCGTAGCGCGTCGATCGTACTCCATAAGCTTGTTGATCCACCTAGAAGGCGGTTGCCTGGTTATCATCACCTAGTCATCAACCTAAATAGAGCTAGATCTAGGTACCCGGTACATCCTTTTCAGGGTTGAGAGAATGGAAAACGACTGTGGAATCGGGATAATTCGAAGCCAAATGGAGATCTGGGGGAGAGGGGGCGGGTTGCATTTCTCCTCTTTCGGGTCCTTAGGTTCCCACTAACCCTTACTCCTGCATGTAGAATACTACCTACTGTAGATCTTCATCTGATCAACAGCTCGGCTTGTTACTCCCGGACCCTTGCCCGGGTTCCGGGCCGGTTCTTCTTAGTAGTGCAATAATAGTAGTATACTAAATATCTACTATGGAACCTTCTGCTATTACCATCATTGACTCGGAGACGACGCTGTACACCCGGTGGGCTCAAGCCTCCAGGAACTCAAATGTCTAGACTTTAATTCTGTGTCTAAATTCTAGCTATTACCTGCGAATATTGGGTCAATTCACACTAGCCCCATGTGTGTGCGGCTTTGTAGATAGTTCGTTGTCAGGATCGTTGCATCATGCGTGACCAGGTGCCCGTTGCAGACTTGCAGCTCCATCCATGGATTCTGGGGAGCGCCGTATTATTGATCAGCCTCAGCTGCTGCGGGGGTGGCGCGTTCTCGTGAGGTCGTCGGCCTGGGGGGGTTGGGCATGACTGTTATTCCCCCGTGTTGGCTTGTTTCTCTTCCCCGTAACTGCATGCTTTGCGCCTTGGGCGATAATAATAGGATAGGGAATTGGATGAAGAGTACTTCCCTAATGTATCTACTCCAGAGGAGCTCTTTTGTACGTACTTGCGTGAATCCTGGTATAGGGGCCATACCCAGAAGTATTCCAATGTGATTGTCGACTTCTTAGTGTCGCAGCGCTTGTGATTCAACCGCGTGTCTCGATCGTTCCAGCCACCTGCATCTGTCTCCATTCATCTTGTGTTCTTGAAGAGACCAGCAGTCTGGATACTCATTGCTTAAACGGCTCTACTCAATACGGCTGCGCACATGATTATACTCAGGTGTAGGTGGGTAGCAACACATCATCATGTCTATAGGATAACCTTCCAGGAAAATGGTGGCAGTTATCTAGTTTGGCACATTCGCGTCCAGTCTCGGAAAAGTCGGGGCAGGAAGCCATTTGAGAGCCTCCTTACTTGTCCATGTCTGGGTATATGACGTTGCGACCATTGTCGCGTCGTATTTTAAGCATCAGTAGCGAGTTGCCAGTTGGTTTGTCATAGTCGAGCGGTGCAACAGAGTAATGAACATGGCTTGTCTATTGAGGCGCAGCTATTCGATATCCTGTTTCGATATAAGCTGTGTTATATTGCTAGTTGGAATGGTAGATATTGCGGTGTATATATATATAGTCTGGTTAAATTAATTGTATGGACTGAACCTGTCGGACTATGTATCTATTGAAGGCTCCCTCTAAGGTATAAGTGGGTTTTCCTTTCCCTTGTTTTTTTTTTTTTTTTTTGTACCTATTACTTGAAGATCTAAAACTAGCAGTATCCTATTTCACAGGGGTTTAGAGACTTAATCTCAGAAGTATTGTTATTATGGAGTAGACCGAAAAATTTTGCCGATACATTCAAAACATGAGGCAACAAACTATAATTCTTTGCTTGGCTCATAAGGTGAAATTAAAAACCACTTGTCAACAAGTTTCCATAGTCTAGTGGTTAGGACGGCGGTCTCATATTAAAATATGACAGTTCCCATCCAAAGGAATTGCAATCCGCAAGCACGAGTTCGATTCTCGTTGGAAGCATTTTTTTTTCAGGTTTTTTTTTTCTTCTCCCCGAGCTTCCGGGTCGCTACAGAGAAATGCACATCGCTACTTCACACTCGAACTAAACCTAATTAGTCAAGTCATCGGTGACCCTTGTCCGCCAGCTGCAAGCCTGCTCCAGGCGTCAGTGCGCTTCATCGTTGCCATGTGGTAGCGGCGCGGCGTCCTGGCGCCCAGGCGCCGAGGCCAAGATGGAGCTTGTCGTTGCAGGGCTTTTTTTCTGTGGCTTGATCCGTGGGTACCTGCTACTGATGGGTCGGTGTACCACTAGAGACATTTTACGTTATAGATATGTTGTATTTCCCTTAGGAAGGCTGCCTGGAGCCCCGCCAGAGGCTCGAGTTGGGTTGAACGCGCAATGGATGCCTGTTATATACACAGTCTTGAATAGGGTAGGGTAGGATGGTAGTTCTATAAAGGCTATACAGTAGGCAGGGCGGGTCAATGTTACACAGGCACACGACCGATCGTAAATTTTCCTCACGCAACAAGCCGTTGTCTACCAACGTTGAAGTCAAACCTTCGAGTCCAGACTTCCAGAGCACCTCACCCGCCGAAGAGAAGTTTGCGACAGCCGCTCCAATCATACGAAGAGCCCCGAATAACAAGCTGTTGGTAAGGGTCTGGGCGGCGGCGGGCAAATTCAAGCAGCAAGCCACTCTTGTTTAAGGCGTGTGTTGTTTAACCACGCCCGGAGAAGTCCGAGTCCACCCTATGAAAATCCTTCGACGCGCAAGCCGAATCCTTTTAGTTTATGTAGACGAGGAGATTAGTGATCGCATGCCATGGTGCAGGGAAGATGTGTCTCCCGGCCGATCGGTCAGGCTTGAGTTTGTGTGGAATGTTCTGCCCTACGCGGGAGATACAGAGTATGCTTGTCAAGGTTGAAGTTTCTTCCGGCTGGCGTTTGCGAAGAGGTGGAGAGATACCTGGACCATGGACGAAGGATTCGAGAACCATATGACATTAACTTAGGATAGGCTAAGGAACGCTAGCGGGTAGTAATTCGTTATGGTGGTGTCGACGAGGTCGAAAGGTGGGGAAATTGGTATTCATAGAACTTATCCACGCAGCAAACATTAAACATCATCATCGATGGCAGCTCGGAAGCAAATGCCCATGGAACTGTATGCACGATGAGATAGACCCTGCAACGGAAGGTCGCATGGAGAAGACGATGCAGCCGGGGATGCCGACAATCATGTCATGGCCGTGGGGGTCCACTCCACAGAAAAGAAGAGAGAATTTTCCACAGCGAACGCGCTAACAGAGTCATGTCGCCGACTCTGGGCCAATCTCCGTCTGCGCCCGTGGAACAAGTTCTTGTCGTGGCCAGTTATCTGATCAAAGTGTATGGCCCCCATCGGCTTATCTGATCCGAGCACAATCCCATTGGATGGCCGAGGGGGGAAGAGGAAGAAACCATCGCAGTTACATCCGCTTTCCTTTTCGCCCCGGCTCGCTCCAGTACCTATATAGACGCCCTTCCTCCCCTGCGACTGTTGTGTTTCTTCCGTCCTGTCAACCCCCCTCACTTCGCCGATCTTCATATCCTTCGGTGCCCGCGTGCACCCTCTTCTTCCTCCCTCACAATGGCCTTTTTGGATAAAATTCTCTCTCGCGACCGCGCCCCGGCTGCGGCTCAGGCCGGAGAGCCCAAGGAGCCCAAGGAGCCCCAGGAACACGTCGTTCAAGATAGCGACTCGTCCGATCTCAGTCTCTTCGCTCGCAATGAGAAGGAGGTCGAGCAAAACCCCGATAAGGTCACCCAGGATGCTCACCTGGGTGTGCAAAAGGCCGAGGCTGCGGCCATAGTCTGGAGCAAAAAGGCTGTTTATGCGACCTACGCTTGGTGAGTGCTTGTTTGTAATTATAACGACCCAAGCTGTGGCCGTTACTGACGATAACTCCCCCCCACAGGATCTGGGTATGCTTCTTCCTGCTAGCCCTCCAGTCATCCATTAGCGGAACCGTCATCAACAATGCCTACGCTTCCTTTAAATCTGCCCCGCAAGTCGCAACCGCCAATATCCTCTACAGCATTATCGGGGGTGTGCTCAAGCTGCCCATTGCCAAAACCCTTAATCTCTGGGGCCGTGCTGAAGGGTTCCTCGTCTTTCTTGGAGTCTACATTCTCGGCCTGATCATTGTTGCGGCTTGCAACAACCCCGACTCGTACGCTGCTGGCTACGTCCTGTTCTGGGTTGGATATAACGCTCTCTTTTTGATTATGGACGTGTTCATTGCCGACACTTCCGGCCTGCGCAACCGAGCCTTCACCTTTGCCTTTTCGCAGACCCCCTTCATCTGCACTGCCTTTACGGGCCCCCTGGCTGGCCAGCACTTCCTGAAGATCGCTACTTGGCGCTGGGCATATGGCGCTTTTGCTATTATCAATACAGTCGCCTTCCTCCCACTTGCTATTGTCTTCAAGTATTACCAGAAGAAGGCTGAAAAGATGGGACTGTACCAGCGGGAGCGTAGCGGTCGTACGTTGACGCAGTCGATCGGCCATTACTTCCATGAATTTGACTGTAAGTCTTCACTTTGGTACGTTGATATAGGGTAAAATGCTAACCTGTTCAGTGATCGGTGCATTTCTGTTGATGGCTGGTTGGGTTCTTTTGCTCCTCCCTTTTAGCTTGCAGACCAACGGACGATCCCAGTACAAGGATGCCAGCTTCATCGCCCAGGTTGTGGTTGGTTTTGTCTTGCTCTGTGCTTTCGCCGCGTGGGAGAAGTGGGGTGCCCGTGTCCAATTCATTAAATACGAGCTCTTGAGGCAGCGCACCGTGGTGGGAGCCTGCTGCATGGCTGCGCTGTCCTTTTTCGCTTTTTACTGTTGGGATCTCTACTTCATGAACTTCTGCCTTGTTGTTTACGATCTGAATGAGTCAATGGCGGGATACATGCTCCAGATCTACAACGTTGGATCGTGCTTTTGGGGTGTCCTCTTCGGTCTCTACATTCGCTGGTCGAAACACTTCAAGTACGCTTGCCTGTGCTTTGCCCTACCTCTCCTTATCCTTGGAGCCGGTTTGATGATTCACTTCCGTGGCCAACATGGGAATATTGGCTACCTTGTCATGTGCCAGATTTTCATTGCATTTGGCGGCGGTACGATCGTCATTGGCCAGGAGATGGCTGTCATGGCCTCTGCCGACAGAGAGGGGGTCCCCATGATGCTTTCGCTTCTTGGTCTCTTCTCCAGCTTGGGCGGTGCCATCGGTTACGCTGTGGCCGCTGCCATCTTCAACAATGCTTTCCCTGATGCTCTCCGCTCCGCACTACCGGAGGACCTTAAGGCTCAGGCCGACGCGATCAACTTTGGCGGATACACTGCACAGAAGGAGTACCCAGTTGGCTCTGCTGCTCGCGACGCCATCAACTACGCCTGGGGCCGCAGCCAGATGTACGGCGCGATTGCTGCCACTTGTCTCCTTGTCCTTGGTTTCCCTGCCATTGGCGTGTGGAGGAACTACAATGTCGACAAGAAGCAGAACAAGGGAGTTATGATCTGATCGGATACACGTCCCAAAATTCAGGCTCTTACTGCTGCCCATATAAAATACCAGATATACCCGATTGTATGTTAATTTATAATATCGCAATGATGTTGTTTAGCTAGAATAGCGGAGATTCCTGCACAGGCAGGCACGAGGGGTGCTGGGCATGCGGAGGAAGTCTGGGCCGACTTCCATGAGATCCCTTCGAGCATTTGCCTTCCTGCCCAGCCTCTTCACCTTTTAGAAACTCAGCTTCACTATCTTCATATTTATTTCTTATTCTTATAGAATCTATCTTTCGCTACCCTCGATGTCGCAAGCGCTACCGCCGATGCCTGATATGTGGTGTTGCTATCATCCGAGCACCTGCTCCTCCTGGCTCATGGCCGCGGCACTACTATCTCCATGCCATGTGCAGGGATATTCTGCTCCAGAGGACTCCCTTCGCAGAGTCGGACCTTGAGCAGTTGAAAGGCCTTTGTGTTCAATATACTGAACTGTACGCCAACGGATAATGATAAAGTTGCTGATGGGGACTTTACTGTCTTCGCGTTCGATCGCCCTTACCTGGCCGACGATCTAAGCCAGGGACGATTGGGTAAGTATCTTTTGGTAGAGCCATCGCAGCCTCGCGACTTACCGCACCTCTTAGACCTCTGCGGAAATATCGTAGTTGCATTGAAATGGCCTTCAGACACACCGAGCGGACGACAATCCCCTGAGGGGGCTCGCAGGTCATGGATCAGGCAGAACTGCAAGCGCAAATTTGACGCAGACCAGGAAATGGGCTTTGCGAAACCAATCGCTGCGGATGGGCGGCAGGGAATGGACAGAAGCTTACCGTAGACTCCAGCATGCTCTCCGTGACGGCTCTGCCTCCATGGGCCTCTTGAACCGCCGTAGGATATGGGACCGTGCTGGTGTCATTTCAGATCTCTTTGGGCTTTGGATGCCTGCTGGAGCGACCCTGCATGGATCAGCTATTCGAGCTGCATCCGATACCCCGGCTGGACAAAAAAACACGACCCATTCCTTAACAGCTTTCGATGGTCGGCTATTTGAGGGAAACCGACTGCTCCGCAAAAAAGCTATTGTAATACCCTTAGATGAATACGCAATAACTCGAATTCTGGTCTCCAGCTTCTCCCTGAACAAATATCAGTATATCACTGGTCTCTGTTTCGGACTTTGTCACTACGTCACTGGGACTATTAAGGAAGTCTCCCTGGGATATCTGCTTGCTACGCGCAATGAAGTATGTGTTGCACCTTCAGATTGGGTAATAGGAATTCAAATGGCCACTTGTGCGCGTGGTATCCAAGCGATCAAGGTGCTCCTGGTATGCTACCGGCGATCGACCTAAATGGGTGGGTGTTCAAGACCACGGACAGGCCCTAGTTGCAGTTGGATGTTTGGACCTTAAGGGGAGAGCAGCAGCGGGTCCGGCTTATCGCTTGCTTCGACGTAAGGTTTACGAATTGCCCCTGTTCCTGAGTAACTCATTGATCGAAATCCAAGGCCTCCAAGATGGTTGGACTCGGCGTGATCAAACCCAATGTAATAATGGCAACGGAAATCGAAGATGCTATTGACCCTCAGCCTGTCTTGTCACCCTCACATCCACAAAAAGAGGTCATTCTTCTACCCCAGTTACAAGCGAGCCCACCCTGGGCATTCAATCCATTCTTGAATATGGATTTCGGTGGCCTGCACGGTGAAAGTCTTGCGCATCTTGTCAAGATAACGACATATCTTAACGAGGATTCGTCAACTGCCATAGGGCTTTCTTTCTATTTTGACCATAAAAAAGCGATCCTCTTTGGTAATAAAAGCAAAAAGTGGATTTCCACTCCCGTTGACGGGTCTGGAGATGAGAGGATATCGGGCATCAAGTTTGGGCAACAGGGGGAAGATGCTCTTTCGGTTCAGGTATGTAACGTCCCTCGGACTTATTATCGGGCTTTCTTATCTGGTGGAATAGGTTTGCACTAGGATTAGATTTGGGCCTCTCCTTCCAAAAATGGACGTTCCTATGCGGCCTGGGAACTGGGTGCCAGAATCGAATAAAATGGAACCCCCAGGCGGGCAGTACATTACTGGCTTTACAGCCATTCTTGCAGTAAGTGTAAAGCTGCAGAACGGCAACAGACAGATTGCTAACTAGGATCAAGGCCCACACCTACTATTTCCAGTCTCTTGGTCTGCAGTGTGAACAGTTGAAGTCGCGGCTTGTGGATTCGAAGGCCAGCCTGAAGGAAGTCAAAAAGATATACTTGTCGGGAAGCGATCCGAGCAAACAAGATCCCAACCATGGGGTTCCTGGAATGCAGTTTACTTATCAAACTGGGTCTAGTTCTAAAGTCGGCCGGTACTTCCCTGGAGGTCAGTCCATGAACTTACCAAATGGGGAGGGGATAATGGGAGTTACTTTGTGGGTCTCGAAACGTCGCGTCTCCGTTGAGAGATAATGCTACCTTGGCCGAGTGGCTCGAGTGGCGGTAGAAATCTCCTTTTCAAAACCTTTATTTTACCCCAAGGGTTCGCAGATCAACGACGATGATCATGTCGTTCTGCGGTTTCGAGAGAACCACCTTAAGCAATTGGCTCATCTTGTATGGACATACGACCAGGATCTGGCCACAATCAGCGTATTTTCTGGTCCTAAGTCTCCAAACACCAGGTTTACGTTCTGGGACCCAAGAGAGTTCTGGCCGGAGGGTTCATGGACCGACTCACATGTGCCATTGGACAGGGCGCAACGAGTGCTATGGACCGAGCCTGATGAGCCCGACAAGATTGCCTACATAACTGCATATCATGGTCTCTAGCAGGAACACCTTGTCGTAGGGTTTCGGGCCTCCTACCTTTCCGGCGTTTCTCGTGTGATAGGCGATGTCACCGGGCCGGCGTACGGACGCGTCAAGTTTCGATGCGACGAGGAGATCAGGAAGATTCAAATAGCAGAAGACAAACTTGGATTAATCCAGATGACTGTGAGTTCGAATGCTTTTCCAAACCCTACTTGACTGACAGGAGTAGTTTTACTGCAGACGCGAATTCGATGAGAAAGACAGGACCCGTCGTCTCGCTCCTTTCCTTCGCGCCAAATTTGCACCAGAAGATGACAATCCGTCTGGTTACGTCCGACGAACCATTGTTGACCTCACCACCCGGCAGGCTATGTGGGAGGGCAAGAGCGAGATTGTATGGTACGAACGGAGCAGTCTCCAAGAAATTGTTGGTATATGGGGCGTTGAAATGCCAAATGAGAGGCTTTCTGTTGGAGTGATTTGTTTAAAGGTGTCTCAGAAGATACGCCTGATAAACCTGCCGAGGAACTTGCTGGGAGTACACACGAGGCCAGTTCGTATGCTACTTTGAAGCGCGAGATAAGAGCCAAGGTACGTCTGCTGAATACCTAGCCATCGAAGGGGTACGCGATGAATGTAGGTAGTTAGTTCCAGCTCTTCTCCTCTAGTTATTAGAATACCTACCCTTTCCTCCGGGTCATGAACGCGCTCATCATCTGATCATGTCGATCCGATCCTGCAGCCCGTGCAGGTGAGACATCCTGCCTCTTCCCCCAGGATAACCACCTGCTGCACTCGTCCTGAATGGGCGGTTGTTCGAGAATACGAGGGCCAGGCGGTTCTTGCCCCTGTCAATCCGGGGTCCGTCTCAGCTCCGCTCTGACTCTTCCTGCGTATTCCCGGTCCGATCCCTTGTCATTTATACGAATTTGCGGATACGAAGGGTCCAGTTGAAGTCAAAGGCTTGAAAGTCCTGAGTGAATTTAATCACGTACTCTGCCCCCCAAGCGTGAGGAGCTAGGGCTATAAGAGTCCATCCCAGTCGCTCCCTTGCCTCCCTCCCGTCCTTCGTTCTTTCCGTTCTCAACCTCAAAGCCAATCTTCTACATACTTTCAATCCTCAAGAAGCTACACAATCTTCTAGAAACCAAAAATGAAGCTCCTCATCTCCCTCCTAACACTCACCCTCCTCGCGGTCACTGCATCCGCAACCCAGGACCCCGAGCCCATCCGCTGCGAGACGGAGGCTGACTGCCCCAAGGATCTGCCGGTTGTATGTTATCGTCCTTCCTTTTTTAAACGTCCCATATATCCTGCTCCATCTCTTCTTCTCTCTTGCTGCGTCCTCTTTCAAGCGTTACATGCCATCGCCTAATCAGAGACCTACATAGTGCTGTGGCTTCAGTCCCGCGATTCAGTACTGTCTTCCGGAGGGGACGGTTTGTTAGCTTCTAATTCTTTTTACGAGTTGGTGTGATGAGAGGGATTTTGGGCGGGGTGGGGTGCGGTTAGAGATGTGGGTTGTTAGGGCTGTGTGTGAGTGAGTGTGTGACTGGCGATCTACGGGGTTCTTGGGAGGTAGGAAGAAGACGGCATATTATTCTCTGTTAGTGGAGAGAGAGAGAGAGAGAGGGTGTGTGTGTGTATCAAGCTGGTATTGCAAAGAGGATATAACATGGGAGACTAACAGCTAAAAAAAAAAAAAGAAATCTCGATTCAATCTACTACTATCTTGGTCTACCTGCTCCTCGGTAAGAGACAAAAGGGCACACCCGTATACTCCGTGCCGAGAGGGGGAATGGATGACCAGTGCAGGGCAGCAGTCAAACTTGGTTCTACTCAGAGTAAAGTATAATAGACCTCGAGTAAGCCTCGTATCGGCGACTAGGGACGTACGGAGTAATTTAGTATGCGTCCGTGAAGAAGTGGCGACGTCAGACTGCCTGACAATCAGCTGGTTCTCTTTTGCCCCGCAATTGGCAGCATAAGAATGCTGAAGGAAGGCTTAATTAAGCTGCGTTAGCCTGTCTCGGGGTGAGACAAGGCTTACTAGGCTTTTTTTTTTTTTTTTTTTTTTTGCTGTCTTGTCCTCTAGGCGTTGGTTTCCTTTCTATGAGAGGAAAACGGAGAGATATACCAGACTGGGATATATATCATAAAAGTGAAAAGCGTCTTGATATTCTATTGTGTGCAACTTTTTCCACCCTTGCGCCGCGCCTTAGTTATGACAATGTCCGTACTTTGTATCGTGCGCTTCAATTCGCTATACTACACAATGCTAGGCAGGTCGAAGATGCAATGCAATCATAAAGAACAAAAAATAAATAAATAAATTTCATGACGTGATCATGGTATCGTGTGGGGCTTGCTCTTGCTCTGCAGGGGTAGTCTGGGTGATACTCTCAACAGCCTCAGCAGCTGGAGTAGCACTGGTGGCTCCGGCTTCGACGGTCTGGGCTTGTTCAGCCTCAGCTTCAGCCTCAGCACTCTCCCCCCTCGTGCGCCTCTCCTCCTCTTCCTCCTTCTCCTCTTCTTCCTCCCAACTATCCGCAACCTCGGCTGGCGGCGTGCGAATCTGCTTCGCAGCACCTACACCGGACCTCAGAACAAGCTTCTCCTTGCGGAAGGCCGGTGCCTCGCCGTTATCATTCACAGCAGCAAGAGCCGCGTACAACGACCCAGACCCGGGAAAAGCAGTTGGCGTACGAGACGTCGGAGTGCTCCTTGCACTATTGTTGACGCCCGTCCCGCGCTTCGACGCAGCAACCTGTGCCCACCCTCCTCCCTCTTCAGGCCCAGCCTGCGCTTTCGCCGCGTCACGCTGGGCTTTCGTCTCGGCGGCTGCGAGACGCTGTGCCTCTCGTTCCTTGAATCGGTGGCGTTCACGCAGCTTCACACACTCGGCAACGCTCATTCCTGCGATTCCAATTGCGGAGACGCCGTTTCCCAAGCCGAAGATGGGCGGTGTCCACATCGTGGGCTTGAGGATGAAGACGTGGCGGTGGGGTTCTGGATCGAAGCTCTCACTTGAGAATCCGTAGTCTGCGGCTAGGGAGTGGATGAAAGCGCGCAGCGAGGATTTGGCGGGCTGAGTGCGGACGGAGCGGGTTGTTGTGCTTGTTGCGAGGGTGTGGAGCGTTGATTCGAGGGATTGCAAAGTGGATAGCGGTGAGGCTGAGGAAAGCTGAATGTACATGTCGAGGGTCTCGGATGAATAAGGGAGATTGGTGGAGGAGAGAGTGTTTTGGGCGACTGTCGTGGTGGCGTTGATATTTACGCCGAGCGCAGCTGCGAGAGAGCGATTGCGCTCAAGACGCGCGCACTCGTCGTCGCAGGCTAGCGGGGTTGCGGCAGGGAGTCGCTGGGGCTGTTGGAGTTGGCCCTTTGATGTCACGGCTTTGGCGGCGTTGCAGCGACGTTCCTGGCGTAGGCGTCCACACCCACATGTCACTGTGATTGTGGTTGCGCAAGGTGATTTCTCAGAACACGGGTAGGGGGCGTGACAAGGCTCAGTACAGGGATGACCGCAGAGCGTCTTGGTCTTCCCGCAAGCCTGCTGACAAGGCTGAGCGGCGTCCTCGCACTCTCCAGGTCGGTGGCAATTCTTCTGGCAAAAGTGCGAGCCGCATTTGAGCGGTTCGCCGCAGATCTGGCCGCACCGTGCATCTGCTAGCCAGCAGGGTTGATTCTTCAGCGCCCGCTTGCCACATAGACACGTCTTCTCCGTCAGGTACGGACACTTTGGACACTCATCGTCGTCCGTATGGCAGTTATGCGCCGTCTGAGGGTGGCCGCATGGCTTTGGCCGTTCACACGGGAATGAGCACGGGGGAGGCTGTGTTCCACAAGGTAACGGCGGGTACAAGACTGATCGACCACATTTGCAAGGTATCTCCTCGAATATCGCCTCTCGGCAGGTATTGCAGGGGCCCTTGTGGCAAATCTCCGGGCAAGTGTGCCGTCCGCATTTCAGCGTGCGACCACAAACTCGTGTACAGATGTGTTCGGCTTCGACATCCTCGTCGATGGGTCGGAGATGAGGCTTGAGCTTTCGCCGCATAGCCTGTCGCTCGATTGCCTTCTGTTCGCCTGGGCAGCACCGCTCGGCGCATGCGTGCCTCCCGCAGTGTAGACCGGATTTGCAAACCCGGAAACAGTGCGGAGGCTCAATTTGGCCTTGGTGGCAAATGGTAATGAAGGAGTTGCGGCCGCAGCGGCAGTCAATTGAGACCGTCTGCATGCATGAACCGCAGGGGCCGGTATGGCAGATCTTTTCGCATGCGTGTCCGCAGGGCAAAGTCTTGCCGCACGCCTTCAAGCAATTCGAAATCGGGTCGTCGCATGATTCTCGGGGAGTGTAGCCGGGTATATCGGCCAAGGGCGTCTTCCCACAGGGGCAATGCGAGACCACATCCGGGGATCTCGGGCAATGTGCCGCCCGAGCGTCTTGCGGATGGCAGCTCTTCTGGCAGAAATGTACGCCGCAATCGAAAGGCCGGCTGCAGACGTCTCCACATGTAAAGCATCCCGTCCACTCCTCAACATCCTGGCCATGTAACAACTCACTGTCCAATTCCTCATCCTTCGAACTGCAAAGCATTTCAGTCTGCACTTTACCACAGTAGCAACGCGCATCAATCCTCACTTCGCAAGCGCCGCAAAGACCTTCGTGACACGGTCGAGTACAAGTATGTTGGCCACAGGGTAACAAATCTCCGCAAATCTCTCCACAGCTCCATCCCCGCTCGTAGTCCGTATCCTGACACCGCTTCGTCGACGAATTTCGCCCACAGAAACAATCCTGAGTCGGTCCCATAGCTGTACACGGTGCACACGGTCCAGCATGGCACGTCGCGTCACAGGGATGGGGGCAACCTTTCCGCCTCCGCGAGCAAGTTTGTCCACACGAATGTGGTGGAAGTCCAGGGAACGAACGCGGGTCCATCTCCTTCTCACACCAGCAAGAGTAGCTCGACGGGAATACCTCCTGGGCAAGATTGCACCCGGGGCACCTCCATGCACGAGGTCCACTAGACTCTCCATCTTCTCCTGACCGGCGCGCAGCATCCTGTGCTGCCGCGCCCTGGTTCTTCGACCATTTTTTTACGCAGCTCAAATGGAACACAGTCCAGCAGAGCCCACACGACCAAACACGCGACTTGCGTCCGATCTCAATCGTACAAATAGGACACTCATACAGGTTGTGCGCGATGTCTTCATGGATCCGAGTCGTGATATCCTCCGCTTCGGACTTCGTAGTAACCTTCGGCGGCCGTGTCCTAGGATTCCTTGCTTTCGACTTGCCCTTTGAGGGCGCTGCAGTGGGCGCCGTAGAACTTTCGCCGTTCGTCTGCGGTACCCCAGGGACAAATGCCGGCGCATCAGCCCTCAAGCCTTGATCCCCCGCATCCTCTCCCTGTCCATCTTGTGTATCATCCTCGGAATTCTGATGCGACTTCGTCAACCGCCCCTCAAATCTCCGTCGACCATTTTGCGGTTGCGATTGCGGTGGCGGCGGAGGTTGCGATTGTCCTTGTGCCTGACGCTCGCGGTCGCCACCTCGACCTCGATCCTGTCGCTGTCCTCCATCCGATGTACCATTCTGAGCTTGATTCTGTCCGCGTCCTCCTCTCCGCCCACTTCTCGGCCCTCTCCGCGATCGCTGGGACTGTGAAGTATTCGCCGTGTTTGAGGAGGTCGTCTCACTCTGTTGTGTGTGAATTACTGGAACCGGCGGTGGCGGGGCTCGAGTCGGAGGCTCGGCTTGTGGTTGTGGTTGAGATTCCGCCTGTGTCTGTGCCTGTCGATTGGCATTATTCCTCGGATTACGGCCTCGATATCCACGTCTGAAGGGTCTCGGTGCTCGCGGAGCAGCAGTTCCGTCTCCGGCAGGCGTGGGCGCAGTCGTTGTCATGCCCGACATTATCTGCGTGGTGCTTGAGCTGGGAGAATTCTGACACTGCACGCTCATGTACATAAAAAGACCGGAGCTTTTTTCCCCACTTGAAAGCGAAAAGTCCGAAATTGTCAAAGAAGAAGGAACAAAGGGGATAGTGAAACGAAGAAGAAGACCCCTTAAGAGGCGAACGAAGCCTAACGAGGCGAAAAAGCAAAAGAAAAGAATGGGGATGCAGGAGGAGAGGAAGATCGAAGGTTCCTGGATTCCTAAGGTGAGGTAAGAGTGGGTGTGGCGAGAGCTGTGTGTGGCTCCAACGGTGGCCGTTTGTAAGGCCGGCCGACTTTGAACCAAAAACTAGATTTGAATCAGGATCTAGTTGGAAAACTGTACGACTACGGTGGGTGATACATATTTTGTTATTTAATGATCGGATGATCCAATTTCTGATCTGGGCTGAGGGCATTCACAGTCATTTGTGGCCCAGCCTCTGCAACATCGTTGAGTCATACTCCGCAGCAACTTGAACGCTCTCGTATCTCGGCTCGACTCACTATTACTCATAGTGGGACTACTTCATTGTCCTTGCGCCTGACGGGACATTGATTAGAAAATGATCATTGGCAAATTACGGTAGTACTGTGAATCCTGAACATCATCGCTATGCGGTCTTTGAAGGAGCTAAAAAAAAAAATCATCGCCATGCAAAATCTTCCCACAATCATATATGTTCAGACGATTAGAAAAACAACACAATCTCGCCGCGCTCGTTCTGCTTAACACGCAGCGTTCGCCATAAATCCTTTTCATCGTCGATTCTTCGTTCGCGATCTGCGCGGCTCTGAACTTGACCTCGTCCGCGACCGTCACTGTCAAACTCATCTGTAATGTCACGATGGAATCGTTTGAGGACTTTGTTTATAGAAAAGCCACGGGAACTCTCAGGCCCCTTGGTCACTAAGGACAAGAAGTGTGCGGCCATTTCACGCTGCCCCTCATCTGGGTGGTTCTCTTGTCGATAGACGACTACCTCCCGACCACCATCGTTTCGTGGAGAGTATGCGCGCTCAGGGTAGTCAACTTGCTTGAGACGCCGAGATGGACGGTCTCCGTCTGTTTGTGCACTGCTCTTGCGCTTGGTCTTGAGTGCGTCGGACGGGGCTTGTCCGTTTGATGTATTTCGGACCTTGGGGGCCTTTCTGGATTTGCGAACTTCAATATCGCCACCGGCGGCACTACTTCCGGAAACACTTGAGCCAGCAAACATAGAAGAAACCAACCGTTCGGCACGATTTTTGATTGAGATACCGAGGCCTGCGTCTCCATGGCTCTCCTTCTCGTCGCGCCGAGTGCGCTTAAGCGGCGAAGAAGGATCCTGATACCGCCGGCGCGGTTTGTCTGACCCTTCATCGTCGTCTAGTGATGGCGACCTGAGCATACGGTCAAGACCTCCTGTCAAGCCAGAGTGGCTGAGCATCGGTGTTCCTGGGTGGTTGAGCACGCTGGAGGGAGCTTCCAACATCGGGGTATCCGCGTCATCGGCGTCGTGGTCATCGATGTGTCGCTTCCGTTTCTTGTCACTCGTAGTTCTGGATAGTGTAGGAGGTGACTGTTGCTTCTCTTTGCGTGATCGATCTTTCTTCTTCTTTGGCGCAGGGGTCATAAACTCCTGTGATACAACCGCATTTTTGTTGTTTGGGTATGGTGCTTCGATAATAGGACCGGAACCGTACGAGAATCCATTCTCTTCGTAGGCGACATCGTAATCCTTAGACTCATCGTCATCCTCTGTGTCAATGCGCGCCCGCGCCCGACCTGGCTCGAAGACAGAAGGAGCGTGATCCACCATTTTCATTTGTTCATTGGGCTGGGCAACCGAGACCTTGGACGCATTTGGCGTCTTCTCGTCGACTAGGAAATCGAAGACATTGACCTTGGCCTCTTCCTTTGCAGCGGATGCGTTCGTGTCGCTGGGGGTGGGAGGAGTTGGGGCCGCAGGAAGGTTAACTTGGGAGTCTGGTGCATCTTCGACGTAGGGAGCACGATGGCTAGTGCTCGGCTTCGCGGGTTGCTTGTTATCATTTCTGTTGTTGTTGCCTTTCCGTTGGTTCTTAGCTGGTTTCTCTTTATATAAAGCGCCCTGGTACTTCTGAGCCTCGCTCATGCAGGACTAGAATAGAGTTAGCCTCGTGAGTCTAGAAGGTTCAAAAAACTGTCATGCTATCATGAACCGGCGCTTTGCCGAGTCAAACCAGCAGAAAGCCGCCGTGCGTATGATAGTGCCGAGGGCAAGAATGCGGTTGGTTCCTAGGGAGCCGAGAGACCAACGCTATATCCTCCCGCAGCATTGACAAATCGAAATGTAGATGAGGCTGTACCGTATGCGTCCTATAAGAGGTTCCTTGGAAATGAACCATGCAGTCGATACATGTATAACTTGCGCCGCGACATTGGTTGCGATGAGGGTCAAGTTTCTTCTTGGTGAGGACATCACCACATGCCTTAATCATAGTAAAAAAGAATTAGCGATATGATCTCCCTGCAAGGGTTCTGTAGATTGAATGCAGGCTGGACCAACTTACCTCGCATGAGAACGACACCATACTGACAGACGACGAGGTTATAGCACAGACAAAATACTGTTAAAGGGTCGCAACAATATAATTTCTCTCTCTAACCTAGCGTATATAAAGTAGGAGAGAGCGCAACCCCGCAGTGAGAACAGGCAATCCTTCGCGCAAGATGAGAGCAAGTAAGAAAGCAGTGTGGGAATTGCCTTTGTTGACACAACAAAAGCCAACCTGGTAGGCAACAGGAGCAAGAAGCACGAATGAGGAAGTAGGGAGACTCGCGCGACAGCCCTCGGAATATAAGCAAGCGACTCTCAAACCAAAGAGCGCCTATCTTCGAGTTGGCTTTTGATTTGCGCACTTCTTGTTGGTTTCTGCTTTTGGCGCGTTCAAAAAAATGGAAAGAAAACCAGAGGCAAATGGGCCGCCCTATGCCTATTTGGGGCTAAAGAGGATCCGCGGCCTTTGCCTTGGAAACCAGGCGCCCATCCATGTTTCCCCACAGAGCCACACGAGACTCAGGCTCTGTTGATACTTGATAGACAGACATCTGTCTCTTGCTGTCCGGCTGAAAGTCAAGTCTCTCTTCATCTATCAAACCATATCGCGCCTCTCCCATATGCTATCACTTCAGGACCCACTCACATCAATAATCAGATACAAAACACGAGATGAAACGAAGCACTGCGGTCAGATCGAACCAGGCTTTGCAACAGGACCGACGATCAACAAACCCTGGAGGAGGGTGGGCGGCCCCATGCGTCCCTCTATAACGGAGGTTAAAGAGACGTGAGCCTGTCAGGAGACTTGCTCTCGCGCTCCTGCGGACCGCCCCTCACTTTGCTTGTTAGTGCGGCGCTTGGATGCAATATAGTAGAAGCTCCGCCTACCGAGTGGGTTTCACCTAAAATAACAGCATTATGTGCATGACTTGAGGGTGTGACTCGTTACAGGACCTCGCGGTTTGTACGTGGTATGGAGGGCCTGCTCGTATTGTCGAGGTATACATAATATATCGATTACAATGGCTTTGCGACGTACTTTCTCCGGTGAATAGGATTGTTCCTCATTACTGAGAGATGACATTGAGTACATGCATCCGGTTCGAACCTGAATGCTGCGCAATGGTAGGAGCGTTTCTGAGATTGCGCGTCCCACCCGCACCTCGCTAAGAGCTAAGAAAGTATCTGATAGAATTCCCAAAAGAGCCTTATCAAAGCCTTAGAATTCAAATCCCAAGACAAACGCAATGGCGGTGAGCAATTACTTAAAGCCTCATTGATCACGGTCAGCTGCGCCAGTCACAGACACGGCAACCCTCACGGTGCAGAGTCATGCGCACAACTATGCATTCTGTGTTCCATCCCTTAAGAATCGTCCGGAGGGGCCGGGACCACTGCCCGTATAGCGGCTTCATTCGATGTATGGATCTCCATATGAGATCCTATGCCACTCCTGCGGCCAGGACGCGCAGAGCTGATGCTTGCCAATATTCGGGTGCTGATATTACTGATTGAATACGAAATAATGTACATTCAACGAGCCAGCGTTGATAGACTGTATTGGTGAGAATGTGCGATGATCTTCGGGGGCGCCTGCACGATTAAATTTGCGTAACAGAGATCTAACCACCGCGTGTGATACTGGAATCTATCAGTCAAGGTTCATTGGGTGAGGCAAGGGGGTAGGTGCACTAACGGTTCCCGGGATATCTCAACAGGCGAGATGGTGTCACTAACGCCAGTGTCTTCGCGGGACGTCTTTTCCCCGCTATCAGCGCTCTCGTTCTCGCCTTCCTTTTCCTCGTCCCCACAACCACAATCGTAGAAGTCACCGAGCTTATTGCAGTCGAACTCTGGCTTGTGGAGCATTGTGTTGACCTCGTTATGGATGAAGCATCCCCATCCGGCAGCCGCATTACGCGAAGAGACTTGCGGGGGGTATTTCTTCAGGTGTCCTTGGAAGTGTGACGCGCATTCACCGCTAGTTTAAGTTAGTCTCTGGCGTGCGGGGTGGGCGGACCAAGGCAAGTCATACCATGGGTAAAGTCGCGCGAATAGATAGATGTATGAGCGTAATGTCTCTTGTTGTTCTTCCGTGGGTTCTTCAGGGTATCGAGCGAGCATGGTGTGGAAGTACTTCCATGTTGCGCGGCCTAGTTCGGCTCTAGTTCCCAAGCACATTAGCAGGATCCCTAGTATATCCCAAGAACCTCCACATACTTGGCGGTCTCGTTTCCGAGACGGGGCATCACAATGTCACCCTTTATCAGGTCATCTTTGATTTGCGGAGCTTTCTCAAGGTGGCCGGGGGCTCGGATGGCTGGGCTCGGTGGCCCGTAAGGCTGGATAAATAGAACGAAAAGAAAGAATACTAGAATGGATGCGCTGATAAGGATGCGCCTGGTTATTTGGCGGTTTGCCATTGTCAAGGAGAGACGGAGATTATAGAATTTGAAATCGAGCATTCAAGGAGTTCGCCACGGAGCTACCAGCTAGTCTCACTGGGGCAAAAGGAGCGATGTCGAACGCATCAAAACATAAGAATCTGTCGTTTGTTGCGTATAGCAAAAGGCTCAGATGGGGGACAAGAAGACGAAGCCACAATTCATATTCCTTGCATGAGGAGAAGGTGGCCTGAGGAGCTGCGGACTCGAGTACTGTTTCGGATATGGGACTGCCCACGTGGAAACACATGGCTCGGCTTTGTTCTGCTTAGTCACTATACAATTTATGTTTAGGCATTCAAGCATAGGCATGGAAGCGAGCGAAGTATAACCTTCGAATTCTACAGGACAACAAAGTAAATCTGTTTAAATGTCCATGAACATGATAACGTTAGAAGCTTGTCACCAGAAGCTCCCATCTCGGAGGCCATGTTTGCGGGGAGATGCTTACATAACCTGATGCCGATCTGCTTTTGTGCTCGGCGTCAAACTCCCCGACCCGATGTCTACAGAGTATGAACTTTTTGCAAATCATCCTCCACACCAGCGAATATGGCGTCTCTCAGATCCTCCGCTTTCCAGTCTTTGATCCGTAGCCGATCTCCATTTGTCCGCTCTCACCAGCGACGATGGGCCCAAGTCCACGACGTCCGCTTCCTCGCGACACACCACGACCCAAACCAGGTTCTGGATAGATACCGGTCCAAGCTCAACGAAAAGGCGCAACAGTGAGTTGCCGCGCACCACTTAACGCTTCACATTCATCAATGCTAAAGGCTCATACTTTAGGGAAGGCCATGGCACCGTCGAATCCCTCAAGGCCGCTCATCAAGAAAAGATCGATAAACTCCGCCGCGAAGCATCCACAATCCTCACCCCGGAACCGCCGTCTCCCTCCGCAAACTCACAGCCAGCTTCCCCTCCTACACCTCCTCCATCTCCTAAAACACAAGCTGCACAGGCTGGAGAATCAACGGGCATAAAACCACTAAACTCCTACCTGGACGTTGAGAAGATTCGAGAACTCCCACCAACGGAAATCGAAGCCCTCTGGCGCCTCCGCCACGCCTCAAACTCCCACTCCATTTGCGCAGTCATCCCGCTACAAACATACGAGCGCATTGTATCCGCAGCGCGCCAAAACCCGCAGTTCATTCTCCCCCTCCCGCGCATGCAGTCCGAAGGCCAGGCCGGGGCCTCTGAAGCTGAAGCGAGCGACGGAAACACCGGCGCCGACATCCACTTCCTCCAATGGGCATTCCACCCGCCTGCGTCGGCACCAACGGTCATTAACTCGCATATCTCGACCATCATCTTTACGCAGCTGGCCGCGTACAAGTTGCATGGGGCGTATGCGCAACCGCACACCACCATCACGCATCACTTGGATCTTGCGGATGATAAGGGCCTTGTCCTCATGCATGGCCAGGTTATGCCTGATTCGGGTGTTTCTACTACCGAGGCTACTTGGTTGGCTAGTTGTGTGCAGCGCTTCTACGATTTCGGTGGCCAGGCGAGCGGGCGCAAGGGCGAGTTGCTGCGCATGTTTACCCAGGGAGATGCCGAGGGATTCAAGATTGATGAGTTGATGGCTGAGGCGGAGAAGTTGTAGATTACTAAATATCCTTTTTTACTTCGACTATGTATTAAAATCTACGCCTCATTCCTATCATACCTATTCAGAAGGTTTATCATGGCAGACTTTGCCCAGTCAAGGTTGGCAAAAGGCATTGGAATTGAAACGGGACCCCTAAGATATTATAAACAGCCAGATATGGACCTAAACGCCAATAGAATGGAAATCGGAGGAAACGCCTGGTTCACATCCACATAACAACTGATATCATCTGACGCCTCATCCGAGGCCAAAGGCCGATCAAAATAGTAGAAAATAGGAACAAAGAAGGAAATACTGACACGGCTCATCTTGTTTCAAAATGGCGTCCATACTGGTGAGAGCGCGGGGGAATGGGGGGGGGGGGAATAGTGAAAAAGGTAAAGTACAGTAAAAGGTAGTCGTAAAGTCGGAGCGCATGCGAAGCACTTGACCGCCATGCTCGCGTTGTGGTGCTCCAATTTGAGAACACCGAACATACACCTAGGTTGCGTTCCACACGGTAGAGAGTACCGTGTAGGCGTACTGTAGCTGCGCTAGCGCATTCATGAGTCGTCAACTGCTGGGTACGCAATCAGTGGTTGAGCACCTCCTCCTTGATAAAAGAATGGATATGCTCAAAGTAATCTGGCTCGGCGACACTGTCGTTATGGGCTCCGTTTGGTAAAGTTCGCCAGACCTTGCGCTTCGAATTGCAAATAGCAAACAATTGGGTCATATTGGACGGGCTGTGAGTGAAGTTAAGTCGATATTCTATAAATTCCTAGAGGAGCTGGTGGTACTTACGGAACTATTTCGTCCTTGAGTCCACTCAAGAAGAGAATCGGAATCTGTGTAATCTTTGGCAGCACGTCTTCGCTCGTCCATGTCTGATGACAGAAACGCGCCAAGTAACGGGCTGGTGGGAAGACACTATAAACATTTAGTATAGGGCCCATTACTATTGCGGCAATAGGTAGGCTGCCACACACCTTGGAATCAACTTTCGAATACTTAAAAAAGTATTCTCAAGGATCAACCCTGCAATATCTCCCTTGTCTTCATTGGCCGCAACGAGGTTGATTGCCACTGCGCCCCCAAGACTCTGTCCATAGACTACAATCTGGGATCTGGATGTCTCTGCTCTTTGTCGCAGGTGGTCAAGAGCTGTCTGGGCGTCTACCTTGAGCCCGGCCTCGTCTGGCACGCCGGTGGAAAGGCCGTAGCCACGATACTCCACCATTAGGACATGGCAGCCCACAAAATCTTGTAGTACTTTTGCGATCGGAATCCGGTGACCAACGTTGCCGGCGTTGCCATGGAACATCAACACTGTAAGATTCGGGTTTGATCGTTTGAAGGGTGCACGAATAAAGTAGCCATGTAAGGACTCGCCGTCCGGCGTGCGAAGTTGAAGCTCCTCATAATCGTCAATTCCGAATTGGCGGGGTTTGGGGACATTGGAGCGCGCATCAGCGGGGATATTTCGGGGGTAGATCAGCTCACTGCACAAAAGTTAGTTCTGACGGGGGTTGCGCCGCATTAGGACTTTAAAGGCGTGAAAACGAACTTTTGCTTGAAGTATAGCAGACCACTGGCAACAACGGCTAAACCAGAGGATGCTATCATTGGAAGACGCAGGAATTGGACGGCACTGTTCGCCATGCTGGCTATACTCCACGACGGTGGGGGCGGCGGAGGCTCGGACATTGTTGTGCGATGATCTGACGAAGGGATATCAAGGACGATTTTATACGGCAGAGGATGTCAAGAGGAGACCCTTAGAAAAGTAACGGACTGCAGCTCTCTATCAGGTGGATACGAAGTCTAAATAGCGCAGTGATAAGAGATGGATTGTTCGTGTGGAATGTCTCCGGATCGCAAGGCGCTCAGGAGGCTTGCGGGGAGGACAACGGGAAGGCGATCCAATAGTGGTGGCTTCATCCTTCACCGCCCGGCGGTATCAGCTCCACGTAAGGCTCGCCTGCCTTGAGCTCTGAAGCTCGTCTCTCCAACCTTCAACCTTCAACTTGTCACAGCTGCACATACATCACATCCTCATTTGTTTTTTTCTTCTATAAACAAATCTACCTAGTTACCAAGCATTAAATCTCTTAAAAGCCCTCCCACCCAGATCCGTTCATTCTTCTAGAAACGATGGTTGCTAGCCACGGTCTCACGGGGATGCTCGGGGAAGGTCTGAAGCTCTTTGCTACTGGCAAAAGTCTATCAAAATGGTTGCTGATCATTCTTACAGATGGTATCCACGTCGATATGAACCACCTGAAGAGCGGCGAGGTCAAGTGAGCTATCCCAATGTCAATCTCCCTGTATGACCAGCTACTAACATTACTTTTTTTTTTCAGCCTAGGAACGTCAATGTAAGTCAACTTGGCCTCAAACACCATCTCCAACCTCTTTAACATGAGAAACTACCTTTAGCATGGCTATCAACTTCAAAGACGGCGTTATACTGGGCGCGGACAGTCGAACGACAACTGGAGCTTACATCGCCAATCGAGTTACCGATAAATTGACCCAGGTGCACGATACCATTTGGTGCTGCCGATCTGGATCAGCCGCAGATACACAAGCCGTTGCGGACATTGTCTCGTACCACCTGAACATGTACTCCATTGTCAACAACGAGGCCCCAAGCACGCAGGTTGCAGGAGCGCTGTTCCAGGAGCTGTGTTACGAAAACAAGGACATGCTAAGGTGGGTACTTTTTGTTAATTGGTATAGAGACATTGGTCACCTAATATATCGTTGCAGTGCCGGAATTATCATTGCCGGCTATGACCCCCGACACGGCGGCCAAGTATACTCGATACCTCTCGGCGGTTCGCTGCACAAGCAGGCGTATTCAATTGGCGGGTCTGGTTCGACTTATATTTACGGTTACTGTGATGCAAACTGGAGGGAAAACATGACGGAGGAGGAAGGTATCCAATTCGTTCGGGGAGCGCTACGGGAGGCGATCAAATGGGATGGCAGCTCGGGCGGAGTTATTAGGTTGGTGGTCCTGACAGCCAAGGGAGCGCAAAGACATCTGTACTTGCCAGACACCGACTACACTGGGCCCGGAGCCACCTATTAAAGCCAAGGACAAATGACCATATCACCGATGCTAGTTGCCAAATGAAAGTCTATCACTAATGTTTCTCTCCCTTGTTCTGCACTGTATGCCGCTGGAGGCATCTTTCGGGAAGCCTGGGATGATCTGCTGGGAAGGTACATACGGTAAGGCGAAGGGAGTGCGTCATATCGCAAATTGAGAGAGATCATGCAAGATCTGGTAGGTTGTGGGACTAGTAAGATCCCCATTCTTCCACCTTGCTTTTTCGCTGCAGAGGAGGAGCCTGGCGGTCGCTCGCGTGCAGCATCGGTAGGTATATGTAGAAGAAAGAGGTAACGCCCGAGAAGACAGGTTCCGGGAGTCGTCCGGGCCCGTATATAGCTCATCAGGGGCGGGGAGCAACAGAGGTCAATGAGAGTGGGTTTCGGCATCACGACCGTCTCCCGCGCCACCAATCAACCGCCCATCACCACCAGGTGCGCTTCCACTGAGTCGCGATTCGCTGGTTCCCGTCCATGTATGCCTGGCATGGATCTGGAATTTCATACCTGTCTTTCGGATTCGGAATCCCTCGATCATGTGGGAACAAAGCCACCAGTAGCGACGAGCTAGAGAGAAAAAGAAAACAGGACCAGAACCTGGAAGGCCTTAGAGAGGACAAATAATAGCAAGCAGCGGTTGAGTTCCAGTACGGTCTCACCGTTTCATGGAGTAGACGAGCCAGTACTAGTAGCTGATCATTGCCGTATCACTTGTGCTAATCCAGCTCTGCAAGAGAGTTATAATTCTGCAGCGATCAGTTTCCAAGCAGAACGTATTATTATTCAACATTATTCGGACTGTGGGCGTCGTTTGAAATGTGTTGAGTTGATACAAGTAGTTACATTGAAGTCGCTGACTGTCCCGGTGGAACCCAGCGCGGTCATCATCCATCATTGTCCGTCGCCGTCGCCTTCATCACTTCCTGCTCATCGAGGTATTCCCTCCACCACCCACAGGTTAGCTTTCCTCATCCTCCCCCTTTACCTGTTTTACTCCCTGTCTCTCCGATCCTGCTCAAGTCAATTTCCGCGTCTCTATAGCAATGGGTGCCTCCATTGCCCTCTCTTCCTCGTGAATTCGATCTGCCTCGAGCCTGTTTGCCCAGCTGGGTCGGAGTTCGCTGAGCACATCCCCAAGTGCTCTGGCCCTTTGCGATCGTTTCCACACCCGGGAATATACCATTTCCGTTGGTTAATTGATTGACTGTATATCGGGTCCCCGCGTCACTTCCCTTATCTCCTGACGGCATTGTTGTTGGCTCGCTCCCCCTCATTGCCTCTTTCTCTCACCCTTGGTTACCTGACAAGCCTCCAATACCCCCCAAATACTACATCTCAATCAGATGCCGTACTGTCGCTGACATTCGCTGTAGAGCCGCGTGGCTCAGCATTATATTCTTAATTCGTGCCATCCCATCTCGTTTCCTAATAATCCCGCTCGCTCGGACATGGGATCGGTCGTTCTCAACCAGCTGCAATCGAACCATAGTGATAGCTCCTACAACATGCTTGGAGGCGCCGTCCCTCCTTCGGAATCTGTCTATCGACCATCATCGCGTCAATCCACCCAGTCGTCTTCGCATCTCGACGCCGGAAACACAATAACGACTTCTTCCAACAACACCCCCACCTTCGCTGCCCCGCCATCGGCACCGGCCGCAGGCTCAACCCATTTCCCATCCCATGATGTTCCGGCTTATATCAACAGATCTTCTTATAGTGGCTCACAATCATCCTCAGAGTCGTCGACACTTACTCCTGGACCGACACCTGTACAGCAGCAGTCCGTGTCGATGAATTTCAGTGCGTCGGGCCATCCGCTGCGCCGTGAACCCAGCCCCCAGACTGCTGCTTATTCTTCCCATCCGTCCGGCTATGGCGGTCACTCGAGCAGTATCGCCACTTCCACCTCTGGAAGACGGCATACGGGGAGCCATTCGTCACCCGCCTCTCCACAGCTGAGACCAACGTTGCAGTCCCTTCGATCGCTCGGCGGCTCCGAGGCCAGCTCCCCCAGCCGCATCAAGATCCGTGATCTGTCCCATATCCAAAGCTTCGCTAGCGAGGAGTTTTTAGCTCAGTCTCAGAGGAGTAATGTATCGGGCCCCTGGGCTCAGGATCGCCAGTTCGAGATTAGTTCCATGCCGGTCACGGACATCATCGAAATGGTTGCTGGGCTCCTAACCAAGATCACCACTACGAACGATTCTCATCACGAGCAGGTCCATCGACATATTCCCCCACCCGATGGGGCGAACAATCTCACCCCCCAAGCATCAAGCGTGCTCGCATTTCACGGGAAGAATGTCCCAAGCATAAGCATCATGAGCTACCTGACTCGGATCCATAAATACTGCCCCACAACATATGAAGTCTTCCTCAGCCTATTAGTTTATTTCGACCGAATGACCGAGATGGTGAATAAGGGTCAGTTAGACCGCCTGCGCCGCCGCTGGAGTCGTACAGGCGCCCTGCAAACGGAACCGACAACGAGACCAAGATCCTCCGAGTCTTCTACAGCGCAAAGAGTGCATACTTCGCCCATAGTGACTCCTCCGTCATCTGCCAGCATCACAGCGCAAGACCCGACATCACCGTCTCCCATATCACCAACCGTGAATCCGCAGCGAGATGAAGACCAGCTATCGCATTTTTTCGTCGTTGATAGCTTCAACATCCATCGACTAGTTATCGCTGGAGTGACCTGCGCCAGTAAATTCTTCTCTGACGTTTTCTACACCAATTCGAGATACGCAAAGGTACTACCCGTTCTTTCTTTCTCGCTCTGAAAATTTAGCTTATCTGAAATCACAGGTTGGCGGCCTCCCGTTGGTCGAGCTAAACCATCTAGAACTTCAGTTCCTTTTATTAAACGACTTTCGGCTCTCAATACCGGTCGAGGAACTAGAAGCATACGGAACCATGCTTGTAGAGTTCTACGCCCGTGAAATTATAGCTCAACAGCAGCAACAGCCCCAAGCGGGGCCACCTCGTCCGATTCCGGCTCCTAAAAGCTGGGAGCACGACTCAGACGCGATGTACATGCGCTCCCGCGAGAAGCGCCACCCTGACCAATCTGAAGTCCGCCAAACTCCCACGCCGCCTTAGTCTTATTCTATCGCCACGATGTACTGGTTGTTATCACTAGTATATTCTTATCTCCCCCAAGTTTATCTACCTTGTCTATATCTTCTATTACGGAGTCCAGCGCACCACAGATATCAACCTATTATTCCCATGTCACTAGCTTGACATTATACGTACGCTTCTTCCATGATTATCCAAGATTCCTCATGATTGGTACAAAGGTTGGCATCGCATACCCCTCTCTGATACCTGTCTCTATACCATTTTGCTTCTTTTCAGCGATGGCTTTTAATTTGCGCAACACCTTTCTTTCCTCCTATTCTCCATGCATAGACTATGGGTTCAACTTTTCACTGCAGCATATTGGTACGGTCCTGGTCTGATTATTGTTTTCTCACTTGGGTTACTCTGTGTTATTTACTACCTATACATACTCATGGGTTCTCTCCTCAGCCTTACCCATCTTTACCATGCTCGATATGCTTAATATCATTGGGGACCGTAGAAACTAAAAGGTGCAAAAAGTTATATGTCACGTGGTGATAAGGCCATATGACATCATTTCCGCCTGGCCAACCAACCCGAGGTGCTTCTACTGTCCACGGCTCGGATTGGAGCACTGCATGGAACTAAATTAATGGTCAAGCCAAACCCTCAAGAGCCAGGTCAGCTTGAGACGCTGATCCTACCGCTGGACCCTAATTCTAAGCGTCCCATCTATTCTTCAACTACACGGAAAACCACCTAAAACGCGCTTCCCCTCCCTCCGCCAGCTGCTTCTACCCTCCCCCTTTTCTTCCTTCTCCTACTACTTGCTTCTCCCTGCAAGACTTCTATTCTATGTGTAATTCAGAGACACGGTATATATAGAGAAGTACTGACAGTATCCTAACATCCCAAAATGGCATCCAAGCCCGACGAACCGCCCTCGGCAGATATACTCGCCAAAATCGCAGACTACCCTATCCTCGACCGCGACGGTAAAGAGCACAAATTTCAGGATCTCTACGCAGGGCCCGATGCGACGGAGCGGACACTCATCGTCTTCGTCCGGCATTTCTTTTGCGGGGTATGATTTTTCTCCCCTTTCCGTTCCTTTTTCTCGACCCTTGCTTGCTTACTCTGCGTCTACTAATATTTATGCTCTACGAGCACGCACTGACCACCACCCCCTCTTTTCTTCCCTTCAGCACTATACTAACGAGGTTTTATAGAGCTGCCAAGAATACCTCTCCCGCCTCAGCAGCGCCCTACCCCTCTCAACCTTGAATTCCCTCTCCCCACCAACCTCAATCGTAATTATTGGCTGCGGATCCCCAGACCTAATCCCTCACTACGCGACGCAGTCCTCCACGCCCTACACAATCTACGCGGACCCGTCGCGCAAAGTATATGCCGACCTGGGAATGGTTACATCCTGGGTGCTGGGTGAGCAACCGAGCTACATTTCGAGGAGCGTGCCGACCCTTGTCGCCCATGGGTTCAGGCAGATGCTGAATCATCTCTTCTCCGGGCTGGCGCTTAAGGCGGGGCCTGGGGACCAGCAGGGGGGTGAGTTTTTGTTTGAGAGGGCGACGCGGAGGGTCAGCTGGTGCCATCGGATGCCGGGTTCTTGGGGGCATACAGAGATTGAAGAATTGAAGACGATCCTTGGAGGAAAGGAATGAGGTGGGTGAAGAGATTAGTAGTGTGGTGCATAGAACAGTTATCTGTTGGATTGTTGCTGACTGTTACTGAAATACCCGTGATTGATGATGGACAAATGAACTGTAATAACTGAGGTGTCGGCTGTCCCTTGTTTTGGTCCCCACGCATCGAGTGACTTAGGGTACAAACGCAACGGCAATGAGCCAAAATGCTTCTCTCGAGGAAACAGTTCCAACGCCGAGTGAAAAGTACAGAAATAGGGACAACACCAAAGTGGGTAAACTAAAGAACATGCAATACATAACCAATAACTTATCCACTTCTACTCTTCTCATTGACCGACTACTACTTCTAAGTCAGGCCCCAACATCACCCCTGCCCATCAGCATCAAGATTATATATCCCCTAGGCATTTATACAGTCAGTCCAGTGATACTTCACTGGTAGAAAAGTTTCCTCACTTTCAAACAATTCTATTTACTTCAGCATATCGCATATATCATGATGGGCGACGATTCCCACCAACCAACTTCAAAACCGTTAATATCTCCCATGAGTCAAGCAGAATGTTCAAGTGAGCCAGACTTACCCCCGTCGCCCTCCAGTCACTCCAACATGACTTTATCTCTGTCGTTTGCGGTCTGTAGCCGTGCGGCGGTCGTCGGTGGGGTTGCTAGCGCTCCGGCGCTGGACTACGGCTTAGCCCCGCGTACGGGTTTGCGTCATTAGCCCTATATAATAGGGAACCATGTTCCGCATGTTCCGCATGTCCCCTATTTTTTATTTTTTTATTTTTTGACGTTAGTAGCTGCATAAATCAAGGACCTGATAGACTTGCCTTTTGTTCATGACATTGAGCCATCAATCTCACAGCGGGATTCATGCCAGCCCGATCTATAAAGCATTACCAGCACCTGGATGGACTTGAACAGACCAGAGCCAGCCACGCAAGAAACAAAAGAAAATGTTGTGTGTGATCTCAGAGGATAAACGAGGTACGTGAGATGAATTTGCAACAAACAAAAGGTACGAAGAGATACTTAACGAAAGAATGGGCAGCAAGGATTACTCAAATATAGAATCCCCCCTCTTACCGGATCATTTCTCGTTCACGATGCCACGCCTCAAACACCATTCCAGGATGCCATGTCGGGTAATTAGCTTGGTACCAAGCCAATGCATTCCATGCACATCCATATCGGTCACAAGGCCCCTCGGCGTGGTTGGAGGTCAACATCACATAAGAGTCGGAACCCCAGCATGTGGTGTACTTTTCCTCTTCCCCATCTTCATCGGGCTCCGATAGAGGCGTGACTGACCAGCCCTGCAAATGACCCATGGCCATCGGAGGACCAACAAACACGTGCTCTTGCCGTACGATCTAGCGGGGATTGGAAACCACTGTGGTTTCCCCGAAGCGAACACACTTCTTCACCAGCTTGTCCTTACTTGGGCCTTTGGCCGGGGCCTCAGGCTTAGCTCGGATATTGTCGACTCGTGCAGTTTCCTTGGTGTGTGGAGCGTGGATCTTCGGCTTGGAGGGCTTAACAAGGCTGGCAGAGGACAGGTTTGATCGGTTTGTCACAGGAGACTTGGGCTTGCTGACCCAAGGTCTGGGTCGTGCCTGTCGTGCCGCCCTTCTTTTCTCAAGGAGTGAGGTGAAGCGTAAGGAGGGACGAGGAGTTGGACGAGCGGAAGCTGGAGGAGGGGAGCGGACGGGGAGGCAAGAGCCCTGTTTGGACTCGGCAAAGGAACGGACGCTGGCTCCAGGAATCGAGGCTGGCAGAAGTGAGCGGCAAGGGCGAGGGAGCGGACGAAGTGCAGGCTGTGTCTTGACCCGGACGGCGTCGAGAAGCGAGCTCTTTTGGTAAGGAACCCCAGGAATGCAAAGGCGAGCCATCACGTCGACCTGGTCAATAAGCAGGATAAAGCGATCAAGAAGAAAGCTAAGCCTCAGAGATGGAGAACGATCAAGCGCAGCGTGGGTACACGAAACTAGCAATCGAAACAACCATGAGGTGTGAGGAGAGAAGAGAAGAGGAGGAAAGAAGTAGATGGAGAAGAAGGTAAAGATGAGTAGACCACCTTGCACTGTCAAGGCAACGGCAGATTTGAGCAAAATATCAAAAGAGCAAGCAGCGACCGAAACATGCTCAAAATACGCTCAAATACCCAACCTGCGTCCCCGACACTGGATTCCCTTCACTTCAAGCTGAATGATAGTATTGCAGGATTGCCTGGGTTTGTACGGATGTAACTGGACTGGAACTCTAACAAGGACGGCCAACGACTTGGAGAAGGAGTACCCTATTCTTCGTAGATAGAAATCTATCCAGAAGTTGTGCCGTTGTAATATGACCTCTAAGATAAAACGGGCCATGAGCCCTGCTCTAAAAGTAAGCTGTGATGTAGCCCAAAACTGCTCTCATACCTTCAAGCAAAAGGCGAATATCTCCAGTTGCAGAGTAGCACACAAATGTTTATATGCAATACCAAGTCAAGGCCAAATCAAGGCGCAAGCATTAATTGCATCATCAGAACGCTTGTCAAACATGTATGCTATAGAAAATATGCGCTATCCAGATATAGAAAACAATAAAGAATAATTAACAATGTTGACAGCAAACCGAAGGTATCCGAATCAAACAAAGAGCAATGACAGGTCTTCCGGTCGTCCACATAGGTCATGCTTCAAGTCCATGTCACGTCTCAATCCCAACCTCATACGCCTGGTATATTTCTGTGTTTATTCATCCATCCACGTACGCCACGTAGGAAAGTCATATATGTACGCATAGGTGCAGTATAGCAAGTGATTATTCGATCCGCGGAGGACTCTTCGACTTCTTGCC
This sequence comes from Penicillium sp. S1316, assembly GCA_023627405.1. Classification (NCBI taxonomy): domain Eukaryota; kingdom Fungi; phylum Ascomycota; class Eurotiomycetes; order Eurotiales; family Aspergillaceae; genus Penicillium; species Penicillium sp. S1316. The sequence goes on from JAMAHF010000077.1 coordinate 148,576, forward strand.
CGCGGGGCTTAAACTTGCGCTGGTAAGTCGTCAGCATGTGACCATGAATATGGCGTCAGCAACATACGATCTTCGTCTTTCGCCTTCCTTTCGGAAACCCTCAATGGTTTTGGCAATCTCTTTGCGCCCTGAGCGCGCATCTACTTTCCAGCCACCCAGGCTCATGCTGATTTTCTCAGTCGAGTTAGCCTTGAGCAACCGTTTCAGTAGCAGGTGTCGCATGCTTAAGCAAACGAACACGCCGCAATCACTGCCATTCTCCTGTACAGGTGAATCGTCGAGGTTGATGAACCGTATAGGACGGTTCAAAAGAGCTCCAAACTTCGCGGTGGCCGCCTTAGCCTCCCAGTAATTGCCTGGCGGCAGGGAATCATAGTGGAATGCTATCCCATCTACAATCGATATCAGGAGCAAAGACCAGTGCGTTCCACCTTCGGCTTCGGTGACATTCCGACAATCGTTTATCGGAAGGAAGACGTGCGTAGTGCGGGAAAAATCCGGCAAAGCATCGCGCAGAGAATGTGGATTCGGCGTCTGTAGGATCATAAAGGACATGCTCGGTCGAAGGAGAACAATGTTGGAGGTTTTGTACTGCACGAGAAACTCTCGTTCCAGGTACCTGGGGGGTTGATCAGTTTTCCGTGGCGGCTATTGAACAACCTCAGCTCGATATACTTACTCTTCCCAAAAAGATATAATCTAGTAGCATGTCAGCTCCGGCCTCAATTGCATAGTATCTTGTGTATGTTACACGAACATTATCTGTAAGCCAGTCATCCTTGAGCGATTGCAGGTCGCCTCTTGTCACTAGAGCGCAGAACGGATTAGTGTGACGGTTCCCCTGTCGGGGTGCCTCCGTTTTCGCAACATACGCCTAATGTCATGATCTGTGAACTCCGGTCCAGTCAGAACTCCTCAGTTCCACAGAAACGCCGAATGGTAAGTGTGCGTGCTCATCGAAACTCACAGCTAAGGTAAGCGTCGTCCGGATTCAACTAAACTCCCCATTAGACTTCATTCCAGAGTACGACCGGTAAAGAGGCAAAAAGAGACTCCCATGTGCCAACGTACCGTATCTCCAAACCGCCTCATCCGCTTATGAAGCTTTCCAAGTCCGCCGTCCCGCATTTTATTCGATCGAGATGTTGTCTCTTCTATACACGCACAAGGGCTTAACTATATATTCACGGAATTATGTTGTCGAAAGAGGTAGATAACGACGCCTGCTATCGGGATCTGGACGGCATATAAGTACGGAGGACGCTGGATCGAAAGATTGATGACCTCCGCGTTGGTAAGCCCGCCCGAGCCTGTGGAATTCCGCAGGAAGGTGTGCAACAGCACGGGAAGTAGCTTGACTAAGTGAGACGGAGCGATAACAAGGCTGCACGGGATATTTACGCAGGCAGAATGCGAGGAAATACAGGGTGAAGTCGATGCGACGAGCGATTGACCGAGCGTTGACTGGCGGCGATTTCAGCCCATGGAAAGACTTGAAGTTGTCTGCCTGTGACTGACGAATTGGCGATCGGCTGCCTTTCTGGGGAAGATTGTGGCGCAAGTTCCCCATCACACGTCATCTGTGGCGCATGCACCTCTAAGGCTGACTATGGCCGATTACCACAACTGTACAATAGAAGAAAAAGGTTAGAAATCAGAATTCATATTGTTGTCAAAGGGTATCTAGATGTACATTCCACGGCCATCCTTGCGGATATGCAGTAATTTCTCCCATCAAAATGGCCGAAAAGCAAAACACCGGCTCCCGCTGAACAGAAAACACGACTCGCTTGCTAGATGTTGTAGGCAAAGGGAATTGAAAGCCTATAACCAGACATTCTGCCAACAGCTGGTCCAAGCCACTTCACATTTTGACAAAGGAAAGTGCAAGTCAGAGAACAGCCCCTTTCACGTGGGATCTGTCCCATGAAAATATAAAGATAAAATAACAAACAGGCTCATCAGACATCGTAAGTAGATCCGGTCAAGGGACCTGGTCATAAGTAAAAAATGACTGTGCGAACCTATCCGGTGGATATGGTGCTCCTAAGTCTCTAACGTGGAGGCTCAATTGGCCATTCGGTGGGCGCTGTCCATCTTTGATCATATCAGGATGAAAGCTTAGCAAAGTGTTTGTTCCATATCCAGCCGACTTGGTGAGTTGAATCGTCTTGATTCCGAGCTAGCCAAAGTTCGCCCTTCTCGGCGATGACATCGAAGATCTCACCCGCGACATACGTCAGATAGGGGTAGCCAGCCTCACGACGAGCTCGGTCTATATTGAATTCGTAGATGCTTGCAGCAAGGAACAGGACTGTAGGCTCTTTTATAGGGTTTGGTGCTTGACCAGCGTTCTCCTGAGGGCTATCAGACATGGGCATTGCCGAAGAGAAAAATCCCGAATAGCGTCCAGCAGGAGAGGCGGGATACGCTTCGTCCGTCGAGGTATCAGTATTAGCGGGTGGAATAACGTCCGCCAAAAATGGAGATTCTAGGCTTAATCTGGGAAGCCGGGGAAATGATTCTGCATTGGTCTGCGGTGGAGGCACCGACGCCGATGATGCGCTTGTAATCTGTTGAAGTGCTTGGCTTCGAGGCAGCTCCGACGTCTCGGGGACTGGCCGGCCGGAATAGGACGAGTCGGCACGGTTACGGTTGAAAGACACCTGAGATTGGCCATCGACGCTGGGGGACTGGAAGGAGTGATTGCTAGTGCTAAAGTCATGAGAAACCTTAGGGGACTCCTCCATAGCGCGAGTACTTGAGCTATGTACAGTCGATGGCCGGCGCGGAGAGCTGACACCCGTTGCTCCGGGAGTATTGAAGTTGGCAAGGTTGGCTGTGTCCGCGAGTAAGGAACCATTGCAGATTCCAAGCGAAAGAACTTGCGCTTCCGAAAAATTGAACCGCGTGGTCCAGTCATCGATAATCTTCTGGACGTTCTCGGGGAAGGAGTCGATCAAAGGTCCAATCTTCTTTTGCAAAAGGATATACCACGTTGTCTGGATCTGAACAAAGTTCTTTAGGCACGCTTCCATCAGTTTGGCTGTCAGTAAGTACAGCTTAGGAAGTTCATCCTTAAGTGTCTCATTGAGTGCAACAAATTGATCTGCTTGTTCAGCTGTCTTCTTGTCTGGCTTGTCACCGCGTACTTTGATGCTTTTGAAGCGAGCATAGTCCATCAAGCGTTTGTCACGCTTCTTCATTACTCTCTGCGGGCCATCATGGAGCTTGAGCAATGTTACCATGGGATCAATCACACTCTTCCTGACGACATCGAGCTAAGACTGAATCAGTAAACCGTCGGGATAAGTCGATAGCTTATCACTTACATGCTCGGGCAAGGTCGCCGCCATAATATCCTGAACTGATATCTTGAAAACGCGCCATTTCCCCTCGAGCTCAGGATAGCCGGTCTGGAAAACATCGATGAATGCCTCAATCGCAGTGACAAATTCGAGGAAACGGTCCATCGAACCTTGGGTTTCACGTGTATACATTTCGGCATCGCGCATGACCACTTGTAGTTGGAAGAAGTTATCCCCGAATCGTTGGGACAGGGCGTCATAATCCTTGTCGGCAAACATGTCAGACAGACCTACTTGCTGTCTCAACTTCTCTGTACGGCGGCCGAAGGCCTTGGACAGGCCCATCCTGACATCTGAATCTTTCCTCTTTCGGCCAACAACCTGCCCGACCACATCTGCCCTTCTCTTCATTTCGTTGATACGGACGGAAATGTTTGTGACCTCCTCCAGAGCCTTTGTGAGTGAAGGATGATCTGGATGGTCGACGGGTGTAGAATCGAGGAGCTCGGAGATTAGAAGAGGATATTTGAGGATGCGCTGGACTGGCTTTACGAGCAGAGAGTCCAAATCCCAGGCGCTTGTAAGATCCGACGCCCACTCTCTGCACTCATTTAGCCAGATAGACACGTTTTGGCTCCTTTGCAGCACCTGAAGCTTTTTGTTCGCAGCATCGTGGTTTTTCAGATACTCAGCATAGACCTTCTCCATGTAGGAGATATGAATTACGAAAGCCTGGCCGATGGAGGTCGCCCTGTCTTTCTCCAGTTCTGAAGGCCCCGCACCCTCAGAAGTTTCAGAATCATTTTTAGGGCCATTTTGATTCCTACCATTCCGTTTGCTACTCCATCGTTGAGATTTCGGCATAACATAAACACTTTTGGCAGACTCCTTCAATGCATCCTGGAAGGTCATTGAGAACTGCACGATTTGATCCGAGTTGGCAAAGAGCGTTTTGATATCTTCTGGAGAGAGGTCCAAGCAAGAACTTGACGTTCCTTTGTAGATATCATCCACAACCTTCATATCTCTCCCGAATGTGTACTCAGTGTCCACAAGTTCCTTGATCACATGTCGCCGTTTCTTGAGACGCCGCTGATCGGGGGACGGGGAGGACGTATCCGTACGCGGCTGCTCCAAGCTAGAAGGCACTAGCGAGGTTGCAGATGAACCTCTGACTTGAGAAGATGGAGAGGGTTCATGGCGTCTGAGAGAATCTTCGCTGCTTCCAGTACTGTGAACAGGTCCAAGGGGTGCAAAAGTCGCGGCTGTTGAGGGCAATGGGGGTTGCTGAGTAGGCTGAGCACTAGAGGGTCGGTCAATTGACTCACAGATGACGCTTGCTTCAGTTTGCATTTCGGCTGGCGGCGGTGGGGGTTCGTGGCGAGGCATAGGAGGGGCAACAGGCTCCTGAAGTCCGGGCCCCGGGGGCGATTGAATGTTAATCGCCAGACCGAGCCCTGAATTACTAGGTTCGGTGTAAGAGGGTTGAGGGTTGGAAGTCACAAGCCTTGGTGTCAGTACAGCGTCGGTTTCAGGACTAGCGTCTGGCATCTGCTCCTGCGGTGCAGCTGCATCATCGGCGGCCACTTGCATCCAATCCATAATCGAAGGGGATGCATGTTCCCAGTCGTCTCGTAGTATCAGGCTAGCCGTATGAGAATGTCGACTAGACCCAGGGATTCCGTCAAACCTAGAGACCAAAACAGGATCATCGGGGAGACTGTCTGTCCGCCCGTCTGCCCTCAAGCCGGTATTCGAAAAGCGTGGTTCAGGGGAGGCGCGAACGTCAAGCGGAAGAGTATGATCCCTGCCTCGAGCAAGTTCCTCGAGATATAGCTGGGTGATCTTTTTCGAATCCCATCCGCCGAGTTTCGCCAAACTCGGTGTTTTGGTGTGCCCATAGGGCTTTCGAGAAGGTGTATCCTCTGGCCTTGACTCTTGCACTATATCGGTGGTTTGCGCAAGAATACTAGAGGCTCGCTTGTCGCCGTCAGATGGCGTGCTTGAGGAAGCTGAGCATGACTGTGTGGCCAATTCGCTGTCTCCTATGGATTGTAACTGGGACACATCGTCCCCGTTCGCTTCACATTGGTCATCTGTAGAGTGGCGGTTTGGTACAGATGACGACCACGAACTCATACTCCATCTGTTCGAAACAACCCCGGCGACTGGTGCTCGTTGTGTATATAGATCTGAGGTTTCCTGGGGTGGCTCGCTACCGTGCATCAGATCATTGGATCCCATTTTATCATTTAGGACAATCGGGATTGATTCTTTATCATCGTTATCAGAAAACCCGTACTCCTCTTGTTCGTCACACGAGGAGCTGCTGGGGCTTGATTCGCGAATGCGCATGATTTCACTTAACAAAGTCCTGTGGGATGTATGAACGTCCTGTTGGGATATTTCGGCCTGTGGCTCCGGGTCAAAGGTCGTCACTGGTGAGTCTTCTGAGCACGAAGTCGCGGATGAGGCTGGAGGCATGTCGGAAGTTTTAGATTCGCCTTCATTTTCTAGAACTAAAAGCGGGTGCCCTAGAGTCGGAGAGTCCATTGTTATCGCAGGGGTATCATTCGTTTGAACATCCGTATCCATATGAAGTCGCGGGATAGAGTGTATATTTTCTTTCTCTGGTATTTCATCTTCGCAAGGTTCAAAGGACTCTTCGATGACAGTTGCTGCATCGTCGGGTTGGGCAGAAGACTCGAGCTCCGGCGACTTTGCACGCGATCCGGTCTTGAGAGTTTGGTCGGACTCGAGTGGTTGTTGGATGTGCTCGGGCTTCACAGCGTTTTCCTGTCCCTGAGCCCGACGACGGAGCTCGGCAGCCTCCTCCTCTCTTCTTTCGTTCTCTTTAACTGTACGGTTGAAAGCCTGCTGGATCTTTTGGCGCCGGGTCGCAAAATCAACATTCCCAAGTTCTGGTAACCTTCGATCGCGCAGCCTAGAGTTTCTCGAGTCTCGCTCCCGGTTGATCTGCTTTTGAAGATTCGATACTGTTTCTCCGACCCTCGATCGCGATGCCGACGAAACAGTATGTGAGACTGGTTGACGAGGTCGAGAACTACGTAAAGGAGGTGATTTTTTCGGAGGAGGCGCAGCTATATATGCCTCGAGGAGCGGACTCTTTTCGGGAATTTTTCCACGGGATCGACCATAGCCTATGTCTCGCCTTCCGCGAGGTGTGGGCGTAGTGGTCGAGGTGGTCGTAAGTGCCGACTGGCCATGAGCCGCCAAGTCGCGCGGAGATCGCGGAGATGGTTTCGGAAGACGGCTGACGCCTTTCGGCGGTAAAGGAGTTTGGGTATTAAAGCGGCTGCCCACTGGTGACGGGGCTCTCGGAGAGGATGAAGAATCGTCTGAAGCGGAAGGTGAAGCTATGCGGCGCGAGGAGATAGGAATTCGCGACTTGGAATGTGGGTTGTCCAGGTACGTTCGCGAACCCATCTGCAAGGGGGCGGAGACCGCCATATCAGAACCGGGCTGGTGCGAATTCACACCCTCAGATAAATTCCCCGGAATATCACTCCTTGTCCGCCGATGGCGACTCGAACTCTCCCCAGTGCTCACAGCTTCTAAGAATGGTGTCCTTCCTAGATACCAAGCTGTAGGAGTCAATGGGGTTTGATTGAATGTCTGGTCAAAATGATGATCGCGAAGCGCAGGATTCGGACTAGGGATACTTCCTTCAGAGCCTCGACGTCGCAAGTGCGACGGTATCCCATATCCCTGAAACCCCGTATCGACTGTGAGCAGTTCGCCAAACAAGCGGCGCCGCGGAAGCAGATTCAAAGGTCGAAGGTCGTCCAACGAACCGTCGTCGATGGTCGGTGAGTTCACGAAGGGCGGAACAATTTGTGATGAGTTATCTTGGACGGGGAAATCCTGGGTCTGGGACAATGAGCCGTCGGTGTCTCGCCTGCGAGAAGCCGCTCTGGTCCGGATACTATAATCAACTGGGCTCGATGCCCGAGACTGCTCCCCGGAGACGGAGGGAAGCGGGAGTGGGAGTATTTGATCGGGGTTGTTGTTGAATTTGTTGACAAGGTCTTTGAACGAGGTTTGTCTCGAGCGCGCTGCAGCTGGCCGCACGGAGGATGGACCGCTCGGATATCCAGACCGGCCTCGTCCGAAATTATCAGACGTTGAACGGTACTGCCCCCGGTCTATACTTGACAGCCCCGACGGTGCTCGTTGTGACGTATAGACTGAACTCGCCTCTGCAGATGTATTTGTGGGGCCAGACAAAGAGCCACGTCCGTCTCGAAGCTTGGTGTCGCCCTCTGCGAGCAAGGTAGGTGGATGTGGGCGGTAATACTCGTCAGGGTCGGGAGAAGATCGGGGGTTGTGGCGGTTGGGATAGCCGTTCGGAGCACTGGCCGTGGGTGACGCGAAGGTTGGTGGGCCTGAGACACCTGACTGGGTAGTATATGTGGTACCTGACCGGGAGGAAATCGGCGGAGAGGAGGGTATAGTTAGCGGGGGGTCGTGGGAGCCATTGGGAAGGGCGTCGTAAAAGCAGTCGGTGGAGGAGGAGGATAGGCGCCAAGATTGGGGAAAGTCGCCGTCAACAAGGCCAGAAACGTGTTCGACATCGCCGCCGGACATTTTTCATACATAAGAAATAATGGGCCCTTTTTTGGTTTTGATTTTCTGTTATTTTTTTTAGTATTCTGACTGTGGGCGATCCTTCAAACAGAAATGGTTGGTGGAGATCGTTTCTGTCCAAGGATACTAGTTTTGCGATGCGTTGTTCACGGCTGGTGGCCACAGACAGTGTGCAGATGGGCCAGCCAGAACTACAAGGCAATCGTCACCGGGTGGTACTACCCCAATACGGCGTCATATTTGAAACGAAGGTCAAGATCACCAAGCTTCAGCGGGTGATCCGAGGCCTGGATCCGGAAAGGACGCAGGAAGCGATTGATGTGCAGCAGCTGAGCGGAGGGAGAACGAAACGAACGATCGGGCGGCTATGGTGGCCGTGGAAAGGGGCGTGGGATGAGAGAAGCGGCGAAGCGATGGGGAAGACGATTGAGGCAGCGAGAGAAAGTCGGGACAGAGACGTTTGCACGGCGTCGAGCAGTGGGCAATGAGCAGCAGTAGTAGTGAGCAGGGGGACGTCCAAATCGCGGAGGGGAAGTCCCAGTCACAAGCGGGCCGAGAGGGGTTGAACCGGAAGGCAGGAACAATAATAGCAGCAATAGTCGTAATAATAGTCGGGACTAAGATCGAGAAGGGGATTCGAGGACGCTGGAAGGAGAAGAAAGGGAAAGCAGAGGAGAAAAGAGAACAAGCAGCAGATTCATGGGCAGTCAGAATGGCAATACGTCCTCCAGCGTCACTGGAGCCCAGAATCGCCTTGTCCAAGTAAACTTACTCCGTATAAACTCCAGTCACCAGCAGTGGGCCACTCACATAATTAGCCCTCCCCAGTCTTTAGTTACTCTCTACTGCTCCCAAGGCTGCTAGTTAACTATTGTTGGCTGCAGTGGTTTCAGTATCAAACCACCATCGCCTTAAAAGATGAAACCTCGCTCGGTTACTATAACATAGGTCTCGCGACAAGTATTTTATTGATGAGTCGATTGAGCTGGAGAGGTCGAGTTCTCCAACCCTCGAACCGAGACAAAGAAGACCCGAGAACCTGATGGGTTCGCATTTCTTTGTCTCTGTCCCTCATCGAGCCTAGCCCCCTGAAAAATAAAGAGTGACCCCGAATCGTGTGGTGTCTGACCGTGACATGTTCTGGAAGTCTGAATGATTGGGCTGTCTTCAAAGAATTCGGTCCACTTCTTTCGAGAAATGCGATCCATCCATCATGGCGGCAAGAAAGCCTAGATCTGAGCATTTTTAATCTGAAATCAAGGCCAAGCGGGCTCGAGAAGAGAGAGATTTACCGACTGCCAGGATACACCAAGCCTCTACTTGCCAACTGACTCATCAGTGTGCTCTTCGGTTAGAGCTGAAGCTCTGCTTGTGATCGATAACATGACAATGCGATCCGTCCTACCCTCCTGGTGGAATTATGTGACGTTGCGACCCATACTCTAAGCAAGCAAAGTTTTTCTCCTTCCCCTCTGGTTGATGGCCGAGAGATCCAATTCCCGATCCCTGGGTCAGTCCAGGAACACTCGTCACGGACGCAGTTCCTCGCTGGCCTGGACCAGCCCACATTGTTCTTACTGGGAGCATTATTGTGGTGGGGACATTTCGTGGCCGCCGTTGTTCCAGGGATCTGGGGTCCTCACTGAAACCATCTTCGAATCGAAGACTTCGATTCTTCGATCACTTGATCGACACAGAAACTCCATTATTTCTTCGTCAAGAAAATTTCTTTCCTCTCGTCAATCTCCACTTCGTCTACAGCGAACCTCTCGATCGTACCTATGAAATGATGGCTTATTTGCATTACGCACCATCAGTCCCGGCAATCACGGGAAAGGCGCCAGCCATCGGTAGTCAGCCAAAAAAAAAAGTCTATCGACCACGATTGGACACGCCCGCGGCCCGCGGAAGGGAAGTTTCTTCCAGCACCTGCATCCGTGATAAAAACGGCCAGAGCCCTACCGCTGCGTCACCCTACTACTCGGGGAAGACACTCAATCACCTCTAGTTCTCCTTGTTTTATCTACAGATTGTTCCTATACGAAATCCGTCGGATGTGACCTGTAAGCTTGGCACGCTGTGTTGTCAACTCTGTTGGGTCGCCAAATAAAGTGCTTATGACCCCCGACTGTTCGACATGTAGACTCCTCCAAAAGAGGATATCATTGAGAGAGTGGTCTTCACCGGCGTCCCGATCACGGTGTATGTAGGATGACATGGTTTGCCATGTCCTAACCACACTTCCCAGTCAAGAAATGATCTTCGACGGCCGTTAGCTGTCTTCTGCTTCCGTCGGATCTTCTGACAGCTAGATTTCAGGCCCGAGTCATGCCTGATTTACATATTCAGGTGGTTGATGGTTGCCTTTGATCCAACTCCAATCAGCCAATGCAACGTGAACCCAATAGTATCAGCGCAAACACTTGTTGTCGCCAATGCTATATCTGATAAGGACGCCACTCACTTATGAAGTTTGATTACAAGCTACTAGTCGCTCAGTCGTGTCTGATTAGATAGAAACGGAAAGTAGAGGGTTGGAGCAACGCTTGTCACTCTATGCAATATGTTGCCACCAGAGCAGCCACATGTTTCCCAGGAACCGCATATCTGGATGATTGGAAATTAAGCAGTCTGAAACTGCAACAGGCTTACATGCGGGACGTATCTCTGTGAGCTCCGTGGGGTTGGGACATGGACTTCCTGCCCTGCATGAACGGACCCCTTGTCCTGCTTCAAAACTATAGAAACCTACTGCATAAAATACCCGAAACACCAGCATATCTTTCGGACGCCCTGTCGCTGTGCTATGACTATACTCTTGTATAATTGCAGTCGTGTTTCCAGATGATCGGCATTATTAGGATGACCTGCATTGAGTGGTTCAATTGCGAATATATATTGTCCTTCACCGGCGATACTGCAGGGATAATGCCATTCCGATGTACGTATACATGTACAGACACTGCTTTCCTAGGAAGCCTAAATCAAATATATAATTTGAACATTCACACAAAAAGCAGGTGTGCTGAACTTTCTTCGCAATGGGGAAGCACAGCAAATCCAGAAAAATTAAGCACTAAAGCCAATAATGTCGGAAGCCAAGATAGGTACCGCACCATCAATACCATATTCCAACAACTTGAACCTCAATCTCATTTCAATGATTCCACAAAGGAAATTGCACAGGCCAAGTAAATCCAATTGAGCTCTTGTGGTGCAACTTAATCAACACTCTCCCACTTATAAGCCGATGATCTGATACCGGCCGTTTTTGAGCACTTTTCATCGCGTGCCCACGCGTCAAGGCGCGTGCCCCTTCCCAGAGCTGTGTTTCCAGCTTCCCAAATGAAGAACGTCGAACCCGAACTAAAAAACCTTCAGTAATTTCTCATGAATTGATTTGGATGAAAGTTGGCTCACCTTGACGAGCCATGGGCAAAAAGCGCAAGAGGCCCATCAAGGACGACTCGTCGCGCCCAAAACGATCAGAACAGCCTATCAAGATCCCATCAGTCCCTCGTTCAAAAGCCAACGTTTGCCCAGCCTCCGATGCAGCTGAGATCTCCCACCCGGTAATATCCCAATATTACCGTCAAGTGGTCACACTGCGGCAGTACATCCTGCAGCGCGTACCTCAATCATCAAAGGCGCGCCGACGAAAAATCGCAGCTGTCAGCAGTGATGATGCTCCTCCTATTTCAAACCTTGCTCACCTTCTAGATACAACTCTAGTGGGTGTGTGGACTGAACTGCCCCTGGCTTACAGCGAAGAACGGCGACGCGATTTCATTGCTTATACGCAAACGCAACTGAAGACGCAAACTGGAACCGACGCTGAGCCGGCGAGTCCTCAGTCTGAGGTAGGTCATATTGTCTGTTGATTGCTGATGATTAACTCTAATCCTATTGCTTCCTAGCTCGTCGACTTTGTCATCTCTTCACTCTTCACTCGTAGAGGCCACTCGTATCGAAGAGGGCAGCACCTTCTCACCCATGGATTCCTGGAGGGAAAAGAATACCCTCATGGCAATTTGCAGCCATGCAGTATCATTGGCGTCGAGGCCAGATTTCCCAATAAGAACGTTGAGAAGTTGAAACAAGCGCCCTGGACGGATGTTCTTGCCCTGCTCGGCGGCAGCGGCGAGGAAATTATGCTGAGGCTCTTGCTTGATTGCGGAATATTTGTCGCCATCGACGTCAAGAAGGGCGTATACTACCAGTTAAGTGGTCCGTACATTATGGAACAACTGGCAAGTCGGCGGAGACTTATATCCCAATCCTAGGACGCGCATTATCGGCTCTTGACCCTGTCCAGACCTTATTTGGGGGCCATGAGCGGACTTCTACTGCCAAAGATCCGCAGGATTGCCTGACAAGGACAAATTCGGTCACTACTTCTAAAGAAGACATCAAGAACGGCGATAGACACAACGCCAGCATGATTTTCTTCTCTATCCGGCATGCTTGTTATGCTCGTCCTCGTCTGGACACCAAGGGACGGATAGAATTTGGACTACCCAATCGTGAGTAAGTGTATGTAGTGGAGATACATATTCTAAATGCCCTATAGATGTACTCAACCGTTTCCCCTCTTCGGGCTCACTTCAACAAACGGTGCATGTGATGAAATACATCTTTCCCAGCCAGTTTGGTTTGCAGAGCGCGCTTACAGGCGATCCCAAAAGCCGCGAGCACAGCTCACTCAGTGACCAGTCTCGAGAAGATGAAATCGCAAGACGGAACCGTCTAAGACAACATCGACTTGTACCTCCTGGAGCCTCTACCACTGAAACACACGAGCCCGTCAAGATACCGAAGCGTCTCAGGGGAATTGCTGTGGAATTGGTCCGCCGGCTGCAAAAAAAAAACAAGCGGTGTTCTTATAAGGAAATTCTACGCTATTATTGTCCGGAACAGGTGAGTATCTTCTACGGACTTGCATAAAAATATTGCTAATGTTATAGGACGCTTGTCCTTGGAGACTTGGACCACTTAATATCGAGGAGTCATCAACTATCGCTTGTACCTCGTCAAGTTCTGCACAACTGATAACCCAGCTATCAGTCACTTGTTACGGGCAACCCGTTCCACATCCGGCCAATGCGTCAGCAATGACTCCATCTAAACCAAGAGTCGTTTTGACAGATTATGCTACCCCGCCCACATCTGTATCAGCCTTCTGCAAAGCCGCTATTCACAACTTGGTTCCACTTGAGTTCTTTGGAACGGGGGACCAGGGCCGTGTTCACCAAAGGATTATCCTTGGTCATGTTGACAGATTCATACGGCTGCGTAAATTCGAGAATATGAGCCTTGATGATATCTGTAAGCACATAAAGGTACGTCTACTATGTGCTATTGGATAATTCAAGCTAACCAGGCCGCAGATAACACAGATACCCTGGCTTGCACCTCAAAGCCTCCGGACCTCCGTACAGAGCAATATCTCACTATCTGATTTGCAAAAACGCAAGGAAATCTTCTTTGAATTTATCTACTACCTTTTCAACTCTATACTCATACCGCTTATCCGCGGTAACTTCTATGTTACCGAGTCCCAACTTCACCGCAACCGCCTATTTTATTTCCAACACGACGTATGGTGCCGCATCATCAGACAACCGTTGGAAAACCTCAAGGCCTCCATGTTTGAGCAGCTCGATACGGACGAAGCTGAGAAGATCCTTAGTAAACGGACTCTGGGATACGGCTCCCTAAGACTCCTCCCGAAAACAACAGGGATTCGTCCAATCCTAAACTTAAAACGGCGATCGGTCATGGCGAGCACCTGGGCTGGAAAGAAGCAGCTACAGCTTGGGCCTAGTGTGAACTCCACAATTGCTCCTATTCATGCCATGCTAAACTATGAGCGCAGGCGACGGACTCATCTAATTGGCTCGGGAATGTCCTCTGTGGGAGATATTCATCTTCAATTGAAGGCCTTTAAAGAGTCACTGATTGCAAAGGGCTGGAGTAACAAGACACCACTTTATTTCGTCAAGGTTGATATCCAGTCCTGTTTCGATACTATACCACAACATAATCTCGTGCGCCTCATCGAAAGCCTGGTGCCCGAGGAGGCGTATCATTATACAAAGTATGTGGCGATGAGGCCTGGGAAAGAATTTGGCGGTATGTGGCCGCAAGGCTCTGAGTCTGAACAAAGCAAGGCGCTGCGCAAGTATCTCGGAAGGGCAGCCGCAAGCCCAGAGCACCTTGTGGATTCTGTAACCAATGGAGGGGTGCCGGGAAGAAGAAACACGGTCTTTGTCGATACCATCAAGCAGGTTGACTACAGCAGCATGGCCCTACTTGACCTTCTTGATGCTCATGTGCGAAACAACCTTGTCAAGATTGGGAAGAGATACTTCCGACAGCGCAAAGGCATTCCACAAGGGTCAGCCATGTCCAGTCTTTTGTGCAATCTATTCTATGCAGAGATGGAGAGAGACGCGCTAGGATTCTTACAGTCAGACGACGTCCTGCTTGTCCGCCTGATAGATGACTTTTTACTCGTGACTCTGGACGCTGAGGTTGCAATGCGGTTTCTACGCGTGATGCTCAAGGGGCAACCAGCGTACGGCATCTCTGTTAACCCAGCCAAGAGCCTGGTGAATTTTGCTGCAACTGTAGACGGCACACAGATCCCGCGACTGGTTGACACTTCGCTCTTCCCCTATTGTGGCAGTTTGGTGGATACACAAACGCTTGAGATTTTCAAAGACCAAGATCGCATCTTAGATGGAGTAGAGTCAGTTACCGCCGCGTTGACCGACTCCCTCAGCGTCGAGCCATCGCGAGCTCCAGGGCGATCCTTTCATCGAAAGGTCCTTGCATCGGTCAAGCTTACCATGCATCCAATGTACCTTGACACGGCCCACAATTCCCAAATTGCAGTACTTACAAACCTCTACTCCACAATGGTCACAGCTGCAATGAAGATGTACCGATACACTAGGTCACTCCCAGGTCGAGCTCACCCCCGACCCGAGGTCATGGTCCGGACAATCAGCGACGTGATCCAACTGGGATACCGGGTCGTCCGGGACCGACGCAGCTTGTGTACAGTCACCGCTACTCAAATGCAGTATTTGGGGGCGGCGGCGTTTCAATTTGTGTTGGGGCGGAAACAGACACGGTTTGTGGGTGTGTTGCACTGGTTGGACGGGACAATGGAAGAAGCGCGGCAGAGCCTTGCAGGCAACAGCGCCTTGTTGGCACAGGTAGTGCGGAGGGGGAATCTCACGTATGGGGGGTGGCGTTTTTGACCTTGCAAGTCTCCTTACAGGGGCCTAAGTAGTTCTCGAGCAGAAATAGAACACTTAAGGCACGCAGGGCTGAGAGAATGGAAGGGGAATAGATGAAAGGATCAAGGGATTGACAATGACAACGATGAAAGGAGAGGCGGCGGTTTATAACGCACTGTTCAGCTAATAATACTAGGAATAATCTGAGAATAAAAGGTTCCATGGTTAGCTGATTAGATTGTGAGATATTCGGTTGTTGTGCGAGTAAATTCCCATGGTACGCCTGACAGTGGACGAGAAGTAGAGTGGTCGAGGGCTAGGAAAGGGGGTGGCGATTGCTGAAAATCAACAAACAAATCCTCGATGTTCTACTTGGTGATCTTGTCTCGTCCAGTATTGAAGTCAACAACAACCAGCTTCAAGGATGAGCTGTGATGAAAGACGGCACGTGTGGATTCTGCGTGGCGTGCCTTGGAACAGCCGCTGCCCTCCTTCATCTCCAGAGGATCGCTGCGTCGATAACGTCGCCACGCGTTGTCCTGCTGCTAAACCGGTTGGGGGCGCTTTTGGGGTCGATCGCCGGGCGCAGCGAATAGAAAGCAAGCACGGTCAGTGAGAGCCTGAGGCATTAGGGCCGAGTCCAGTCTAGTCTCGTCCCTTTTCCTGCTTCCGGTTGAGAACCTGAAATCGATCGCTGAACTCGGTGATGGAATCGACCTCTCGCTCCTGTCCAACTTTAAGTCTTCGCTCTTTTCGTTCTTCGTTGCTTTTTCATGACCGCTCGTCCTTCCGTCTCTATCTCGGTCTTTCGCTTCCGTCGATCTCTCGCTCTTTTTATTCCGCTCCCACTCGCTCCTCCCTATTTCCTTTCTGTTTCTTAACCTCCGACCCCTGTTCTCCCTTCTCCCACCTTGGGGCTACATACCTTCCGAGTCTACTGCAGTCCTAGATACCAGTCCTGGTTATTGACTGGTGCTTCATGGCCTTGAGCCCCTTCGAGAAATATTAATATACAGCGCCGCTGGAACGACACCAAGTCCTGCGCTTGTCCTTCGTTTCTGTTGCTGCCGGACTGCACATTCCTCACTTTCCAAGACGCGATCAATCGCTTGTTTTCTCGCCCCCACTCAATTTTTTGACCATAATTGAACTGTAGTAATCTTAATACGCATTATCCCCCTCGACCGGCGCGTTGAGCCCAGACGATATGACGGCTGTGTTCGCGGCGCCAAATTCCCCCCCCGAACTATCGGGGTCCAAGTCCTCCAAATCCTCGTCCTTCCGATCCTCATCGCGCATGTCCAGTCCGGACGAATCCTTTGCAGACGTTGGCAACTTTGAAGAGATTGGTTTAGAAGACGAGTCTATGCCTTATATGCAGGCTTCGCCTGCTCCTTATGGCCGAGCTCCGGGAATTGCGCGTTCATCAACTGCCCGAATGCTGGCGAAATCACCGAGCACAACCACTCGTGATCTGATAGGCGGTGCACCGAGGAATGGCTATCCCCCTCAGGGTCGGCCTGGCCCTAAGCTGATGACAAGTGCCCGCGATTTACAGACCCCGCAGCTTCAATCAAGGTCTCGTCGCAACCGATCTGTCTCACCCCTTCGGCCTTCTCCGGGTTTGGCTACCTCTCCCTCAAACCAGACCTTGTCTCCGACCCCAGCAAGCGCCCGACCTCTCAATCGCAAACCTTCGTGGCAGCGTAGCCGCAAGTCGCTAAAGGACCTCGAGGCCGAATACCATGACTCGGACGAGGAACTACCGGAAGATACAAGCTTATGGAATGTGCCCATTTCTCCTCGGCCGGTTGAGGATCGTTCCGCGTCTAGAGAGCATAGCCCTAACAGGCAAAGCCCTGGCCCACGTCCGTTTCCTCTCTCGCACTCAGTCTCCGAGGTTTCCATCGCAGCAAGCCAGGCCCGCCGATCCCCCGCTACTTCTCGAACAAACAGGCAGCTGGCCCGGTCCAACTCGGCGGGCCCAGAGCGGGGCCAGATCTCTCCGCGTAATCCGCGTCTTTACTCCTACAATAGCATGATGTCTGACCTGTCTGAGGAAGCAAAGAATCTCACCCAGGCCTTGGAACACCACGCTGATGAGAACGACCGAAAGCGTGGGGATAGTCTTCAGAGCGGGCTTTCTTCTCTAAGGTCTAGCGATGAGTCTAAGCGAGACTCTAAGGGAGCGATTGAGCTGCCTCCTGTTCAGAAATCCAACATCATGATCGACCCATTGCCCATCAGTAAGGAGAAGGAAAAAGTTCTTACACGCACTCGACCCAGCTGGCTCCCTCCAAAGGATCAAAAAGAGGAAAAGCGTCACCTTAAAGAATATAAGAAAATGATGGAACAATCGCGAGAAGCTGACAAACGTCGAGCTGCACTGGCGGCTTCCGCCAAATGCGAACGAGACAACACCCGCGAGACCCTTCAGCAAATTTGGGACGACTACGTATACCCCAACTGGAGTCAGGCTGTTAGTGAGACTCGCACACGCGAGTTGTGGTGGAGAGGCATCCCCTCTCGCATCCGGGGATCAACTTGGGAGCGTGCCATTGGAAATGAGCTGGCTCTCTCTGGTGAAACGTACAACAAGGCCCTTAAGCGAGCGAAAGAAGCACGCGCCAAATCCGAGGGTGACTCCGGTGAGAGTAACAAGAAGATGATGGAGTGGTTTGACACCATCCAAAATGATGCCTCCAAAGCCTTCCCCGACCTGAACCTCTTCCAAGAAGGAGGACCCTTGCGTCACACATTGATTGATGTGTTAGAGGCGTACTCTATGTACCGGAGTGACGTCGGGTATATCAGCGGCCTTCATGTACGTATCACCAAAAAGGGAAGCAAAACATCGACCGATTGACTAACTGTACATAGACTATTGCAGCACTTTTAGTGCTTCAGTTCCCATCGCCCTCAGCTGCATTCTTGGCAATGGCCAATGCGCTTAACCGCCCCTTGCCGGTTGCCTTTATGACCATGGACCGCGGGGCGATGAGTCGGACTTATTCGTTGGCGTCGACAACGCTTCGCTACAAATTCCCCCGCTTGAGCACTCACCTTTACGAAACCCTGCGCCTCTCTGATGAAGAGATCTTTGAACCCATGTTCCAATCGCTCCTTACCAACGGCCTTGACCTAGAGCGCATCAGCCGCGTCTGGGATTGCTGGGTCTTTGAGGGCGATCGCATCATGATCCGTTCCGCCGTTGCGATTCTCGGTTGCCTGCAGCCACAACTGTTTACCTTTACCCAGCCGGATGATCACAGCCGTCTGGCAGTGAAAAATCTTCTTGCATGGGGGCCCCACGATGTGGGAAGCAAACCGAAAGAGCGTCGGAGTGCTCCAGCTGCACCTGTGGCTGGCTTCGGTGGACTGGCTAATGGCAGCGTCGGTGACTATTGGATCCTGACGTCTGCTGGCGACGAGGACGGGTTCATGAACGAGGTGCGAGAGGCGGGCAAAGTTCGGCCGCAGTCATGATCTCTGTTGCCTGGATCAGACCTGGTAAACGAATACGAGTGGAAACATATTAGATGATTGGCTGCTCAGGAACAGTCCTGTAAATAGCTCATTGAATGACGCATTCTTAATCTTAACTACCCGTCTTCAAACCGTTCAAGCACTGCTTTCTTTTCCTGCCAGCCACCATCATTGGGTCCTCCGTAAGCTGCGGCCGAGCATGAATACGAAAATTGGTTTGGTACCAAGGTTGTAGTGCATAGGTAGTGATGTATTTGTGAAGTATTCCTGACTCAGCTGCATAGTAGTGACATCACCAAGCGATAAGCACTATCACCTGACCCCAAGCTTCTGGCAGCTAAAGTTGCAGAACATCTATTCGGAGACTATACCAGAGCACATCTCGCTAATTCAACCACGGATTCGGGGACATGGAGCGACACAAACTCCAAGCCCTTAGCGGGTGCTAGCGGGTCGAACTCAATTGATATATTGCTACCAGCTTATTTATACTACAAGTCTTGGGCAGGAGTTTGCTTCCGGGAGACCCGAAGAAGGCTGTGCAGTGGACCCTTTTCTTTTTCTGTCCCATCCTCGGCGGTCCGACCTGTCGTCGCCTCCGAGCAAGAGTTCTTTTTTTCCTTTTCCCCTTCTCCCCTCAACATATCTTCTATTCGCTGTTGTTCTTTTTATTATTATTATTATCATTCTCTGATTGGGGGGTTGTTCCTGACTTGGGATGTCTTCTCACTCCCGATCCCACCATGTGCCCCTCACGCCGTCCGGGTTCCATAGCCATTGCCAATCTCAATGCCAGCGGGGAGCTGAGCCCTTCCGATAGCGAGGATGCGGCCGCTCCAGGCCAGTCCGTCGGTGCGGCTGACGAAGCTGACGACGTGATTGGAGTGAGCATGGGCTACGTTCAGAGCCGTCTTAAGGCGCGCTCAACCCCCGCCGAGGAAAAGAGTCGCATGATGGAGCGCAATGGCGGTTATTTCGAAGATCCAGAGGGTCTGTTTGCGCCGGAAATTACAGAAGAGCCTGAGAATTTCGCCGATGCAGCAGAGGGCAGGGACGACAAGGAGAGCATTGTGAAGACCTCGGCTCCCATGGGCTCGAAAGAGGGGGCTGCTAGTCCCGGTGCGCGGTCCAGCTTCACCCGGTCTTTACTGAAGAGCACGCTGCCGCTGCGGCCTCGCGCATGGTCTGGGGATAGTTCGACCGGTAACCGCGGATTGAAAAAGTTCTTTCCATCGCTGCATTTGA
This sequence comes from Penicillium sp. S1316, assembly GCA_023627405.1. Lineage (NCBI taxonomy): Eukaryota > Fungi > Ascomycota > Eurotiomycetes > Eurotiales > Aspergillaceae > Penicillium > Penicillium sp. S1316. The sequence continues at coordinate 168,470 of JAMAHF010000077.1, forward strand.
GGACTACAAGTTTGGCTACGACTTTGGCGCCGCGTCGGCCGCGTAGTTGGTCCTCTAAGCTTAACCTAGAACAGGAGACGTCGCTTGCATCTGCGTCTGCGGCTTCTAAGAGCGGTCTTATTTCTAGTCCTGGTTCACCCAGTTTGAATGGTGCGACGGCTGGTGTACCAGCGGAAGATCCCATCGGAGAGCTGAAGCCGCTGCAAGCCCCGTCTGCAAAGACACCGGGCAAACACTCGTTTGTACGCTCAAACTCTGCGCTGCGGCGGTCGTCGTCTGACCAGTCGTTGTACCTGCGGGCTTCCTCTACCGCCTCATCGCTCGAGCATCGTCCTCAATACGAGCATATACATTCTCAGACGAACAGTCGGTTCAAGGCCATCAAAGATACACTGCAGGACTCTAGTAGTCGGCTGCTGAGTATGCCAAGCCTTCACTTCCAAGATCTGCGCAGCGACTGGGGCTACAGGCAGTTTCTGTCGGATGCGTCACATCGGAGGGCTGAGACTAACGCTACTGAAAACTCGTTTGGTTCGACAGCGACGACTGCAACTCCGCCCGAGATTCGTGTCCATTCTGAGGATGTTCCACCGCGGACGAGATCGCCGCGCTCAAGTGTAGCTGCAACTCATCCTGTTCTCTACCAAGCAATGAGCGAGTTGACGGGAGATGTCGTGGTGATGGGCGGCTACCGGGGTTCTATTCTACGATCCGCCAAGCCGCCCCAGCGGCAGCTGTGGGTGCCGATGAAGGTCGGCCTCAATCTCCGAAAAGTGGATCTCGAGGTCGGTTTGACACGTGAAGACGAAGAGCGAATGGAGGAAACCATCATCCCCGATGGCGTCCTCTCACATGTCGGCCCTGTGGATATCTGCCGCCGGCTGCTCAAGCGTCTTCAAAAATGCGAAAACACAGTCCGCGGCGACCTCCGTGTCCACAATTATGGCTACGACTGGCGTCTCAGCCCGCATCTTCTCTCGCAACGCCTAATCCGCTATCTCGAGGGACTCCCCTGTAATGCGCCAGATGTGCCACCACATAAACGGGGGGCATGGGTCATCGCGCACAGCTTGGGCGGTCTTATCACCCGGCACGCCGTCAACCAACGGCCCGAGCTCTTCGCTGGCGTCGTCTACGCCGGTGTGCCCCAGCACTGCGTCAACATCCTCGGCCCACTTCGCAATGGCGACGATGTGCTTCTCAGCTCCCGCGTACTCACAGCGCAGGTCAACTTCACCTTCCGAACTAGCTTCGCCCTCCTTCCCGAAAAAGGCCACTGCTTCATCAACAGGCTCACAAAGGAAGAATACCGCCTTGACTTCTTCGACCCGGAAGTGTGGGACGAGTACCGCCTTTCCCCTTGTATAAACCCGCCATTCCCCACGCCCTCACCAACACGCATAGGCTCCTCATCCCTGAAGGACCTCCCAATGCGCAAACGTTTCTCCACTATGCTTTCCAACTCCTCATCCACCGCCTCGACCGACGAAACAGACCTATATACCTCTACACCAAACTCAACGGACAACTCCTCCAGTACAACCAGCCTCCCCCAGCATCTCAAACACTCTCATATAATACCAACCGGCGAAGGCCTGGTCGGGCCAACCGCAAACCCAAAGGGCTCTTCCTCCACCGCCCCCACGCAACAACCCGTGACAATCCCACCGAAAGCCGCGCGAGAGTACCTAAAGCGCACCCTTTCGGAGATTGCCGCATTCAAGCACGAAACCCTGCACAACGCTGAACACCAGGAATCAAACAAATACCCGCCCTTTGCCGTCCTGTATTCCAAATGCGTCCCCACCGTCTATGGCGCTCGCGTCGCCTCCCGCGAAGCGATCAAGTATGCCGACGCCTACGATGATCTGGCCTTTGCGGCCGGTGACGGCGTCTGCCTCGCTTCCGCGGCTATGCTACCCCCAGGATACAAGGTTATCCGCGATGGCCTTGTCAAGTCCGAGCGCGGACATGTGGGGTTGCTAGGGGATCTCGAGGGGATTGGAGCGTGTTTGCGGGCGCTGGTGAAAGGGAGGAGAGAGGGAGTGGGCATTTCCTCTCCATCATCTTCGTCTACTACGCCTGTCCCTTCGCCTTCTGCTCTGCAATAGTCGTTGCTTGTCTTGAGGGTCCTTTTACTATCTGTTGGCGCCTGATCTTTGTTTTTGTACTTGGGTTGGGTTTTTGGGTTGGTGTTAATCTATCTTCTTGGTCTGACCTGACCTGACCCGGTCCGGTGTGGTGTGGGATTTGTCCTTATTGATACCCCCGTTTTTATACATATGATACCTATACATATAGCATCCCTATCACTCGCCGTACTTACACCGTATTATCGGATACATACACTCCTACTTCATCTGTAATCTCTCCCTCCTGGTACACAATATATATGCACGCTCCAATACAGAGTTTGCGTTTAGACTCAACCCTAATCCAATTTGGAGTTCGCGTTTCCCATTTTTTAAGTGAATTTTATTTTGTCTAGCCCCACCACTTGTGCTTTATTATGTAACCAACCCTAGACTTTTATAGTTACCCATCCTGGAAAATAAAAAGAGACGAGGCACGACACAAAAACATGCTCTAGGTAGGTTCTACCCATCGAATAAGAGCGAAATGGGGAAGCCCAAATTGACTCTCACAGCTGAAGGAGATGAAAAGAGGTGGAACTGAAATGGCTGAAGAAGAAAAAAAGGAACCTTCTATGACATAGCCAATGAAACCAGATAAAAAAACAAAGGGGTCATGAATGTACGAGGAAATGATAGCGGAGAAGAAAGGGAGAATTAATCCGTCCGCGAGTTGGCAATGTTTAGAACCAGAATGTCCGTTGCGCCGACCTTGATCAGCTCGTCCATCACTGTGGCGATCTTCTTCTTCTCGACCATTGAGCTCACGGCGACCCAGCCGTCTTCTTCGAGTGCGGTCACCGTAGGGGCGCGCTTGCCGGGGGTGATGCTGCTGGCGGTAGAGAGGCTGTCGCGGGGGATATTGTATTGGCAAAGGACGAATTTTTGGGCAGCTGCAGCGCGAATAGTTATTAAAATGTCGTCGACTGGATGATAGAGTTTAGGAAAGGGATAAACATACTAATAACACCACGGACACGAGACGTGATCAAGTCAACGAGCGGGTTCTTGGTGTTACGGTTCTTGACCAGGATGGCCGTGCTTGAGACGACAGTGTCGATGGCCTTCAGCCCAGCAGCGCGCATTGTCTCGCCAGATTCTTGAAAAAGTTAGTAATCCATGTGACTGACAACAGTCGCACTGAACATTGGGGAACAATGACGCACCAACAAGATCAACAATTCCATCTGCGACGCCCAGCGCACAAGCAGCCTCAACACTTCCGCCAACATACTTGATCTTGGTCTTCCTCTCGCCAGGAGCGACACCTTCCAACTGCGCAAAGAATTGTTCAGACAGCGCGGTGAAGCTCGTCACGACGTTCTTGCCAATTAAGTCCTTCGCGGTCTGGAGATTGCCCTTCTCCGGAACTTGTACCTGCAGTTTACACCCGCCGAATCCTAGATCCAGAACCTCCTGTACGTTTGATTGCTCGCCTGCGGGCAGGCCAAGTTGCGCATCGTGTTCGGCAACCTGGTCGCGCCCTGTGATACCAAGATCAACACGGCCCTCGCCGATGAAGGTGGGGATGTCGGCGGCTGGGAGGAAGATCAGTGCGATTGGCAGGTTCTTGACGAGGGCGATGTCGAGGCGGTTTTCGCGGCGGAACTGGATATCGCAACCGGAGAGGAGATCAAGGGTTGCTTGTTGCAGACGGCCCTCTGTGATACCAAGAAAGGGTTGGTTAGTTTGTGTTGGACAGCTAGGGGGGAATGTTTTGTGTGACTCAGACGCGACAATGGCGACAGAGATTGAGACTGGGAAACTTGCTTTTGGGGACTGCAAAAAGAAGTCTTCCTTCGAGGCTGGGATCCTTCATTATTATCTCTGCTGAAAGGGAGAACCTAGGACGGTTGAATTGACTAACTGGTTGACAAGATCCATCCTGGGCAGTTACAGAAGAGTTGGGCGCGGGGTAGGTTGGGATCGAAACAGAAAGAGCAGAACTGTTTCGAATGCTATAGAAGGAAATAAAGTGGCTCAATTGAATGAGAGTCCTTATAGAGAAGTCCTGATATGAAGGGAAATGAGTGCTCTGATTAATTGAGAGAATGGGCGCAGAAAGGATACACCGGAGGAGGCCCGGGAGGAGAATGACTGAATGAACTTGCGCTTTCGGCGGGGCCAGATAGACGCCTGAGGCAGTAATATACCCCACCAACGCCTGACCGCTCAGGCACACATTCTCCATCAAGGACAGGTGAAGAAAGTGAGGGCCATGATTGGTTAGGACAATTAACTCCATCGGGACTCCATAACCCTAGGCATTACAGGTCTTCCATGCCGCTAAAAAGGCGTTCGATCATGCTCTCGTCTCCTGTCCCCAGCACTTCTCCAACCGTCGTGACAAGTCCAGCGAGTCGACGACGACGGATCTTCTCTTCCAACTGCGCGCTCTTTTCCTTGGCCATTTCCAACATAGAGGACGGCAGGTTTGCTAAGCGCGCAACATTCAGTCCGTAGCTGCGATGTGCTACACCTTCTCCAACTTCGTAGAGAAACGTGATTTCTTCGTCTGCGCCCTTCTTAGATTCGCTAAACCGCATGTGTACATTTCGCAGTTCGTCGTCAGGGAACGAGTTCATCATGGATGAGAGATGCTGGTAATGTGTAATAAATAGAGTCAGGCTGCGACGGGACCGTACCACGTAGTCCAGGACAGCCTGCGCAATGGCCACACCGTCGTGGGTGGACGTACCGCGGCCTAGCTCGTCGAGAATCACCAAAGAGCGCGGGGTGGCTTGCTTCAAAATGTCGGCTGTCTCGGAAAGTTCCACCATAAATGTCGACTCTCCAGCCAGCATGTTGTCAAAAGCGCCCATTCGCGTGAAGACGGCATCTAACATCCCCAGCTTCGCGGACTGGGCAGGAACATAAGAGCCGATTTGCCCCATGATAGATATCAGCGCGACCTGCCGCACGTAGCTAGACTTTCCACCCATGTTTGGGCCTGTCACTAAAAGGGCCCGCGTCTTATCGCTTCGCAGGTCAATATCGTTGGGAACGTAGCTGTCGAGTAAAAGTTGCTCCACCATTGGATGGCGCCCTTGTTGCACATGAATACACGTTTCTTCCGTATATTCGGGCTTCACATAGCCAGGCTGATTAGCGATAGTGGCCAGTGAAATTAAGCAGTCCAGCGTTGCCAGCGACTGTACACAGTCTCGAAGTGTCTGATAGTTGGCTGCTGCGATCTCAGCTTGAAAAGCTAAGAATGCCTTGTCGCATGCGGCAGCAAGCGCTTCTCGATGCTGATCTCTCTGCCGAATCAGCCTAATCACTTGCGGTGTATGAAATCTCGACACTCTTTTCGTACCGCTGACTTTCACCCACGAGGCTGGAACATGCCTCATAAATGACGAGTGATTCTCAATCTCGACTAGAAAGTCAATACCCGCAACGGACGAGTAAGTGACTTTTGTCTTTCCCAAGGCTTTTCCAGCTTCGAAACGGTGCTCCTCAAGCTCATGCTCAACCCCGCCAATCCCAAGCTTGTGCTCACTTATCTCCTCCGTCTCTTCTGCCTCGCGAAAAAAGGCATACTTGTCGTCATTGTTGCCCGCTTGCATATTGATTTTGTTGAGAAATGATACTACATCGTCAAGGATAGTGGGTAGGGATATGATTGCTTGGCTGATTGCTGGTGATGAGAATCCAGTATCCGCCGGAGACTTGATATCGCTGAACTCTTGCGCTATCATCTGCATTGTCTGTAGGATATTGAGCAGTTCAGGACGGGAACACTACCGCTGTTAGAAATATGTGGTTGAAGAACAGGGTTGATTGCTCACCTTTCCATAGTATATACGAATCAAGCCCTTCTCCAAATCATGCTTGACTTTTCCAAGAAGAGTCTTGATTCGCCCGAGTGTTACAGTATTCTGAGGATCCTTTAGTTCTTCAACAGCGTTGATTCGCTCCTGGAGTTGGCGTCTATCCAACAACGGCCGGCCAACCCATTTCCGAAGCATTCTCTGTCCGAAGCGAGTTTGTGTCCGATCCAGTGTCCAGAACAGACTGCCTTTCGCTGTATGATCGGTTTGGTTCTGATAGATCTCAAGACTCGTGAGGGTGTTACCGTTAAGCAGCATATGCGAGCGAGAGGAGAAATGTTGGAAGTACTTGGTCAGTTCTAAAACATGTTCCAGTCCATACTCAGTCATGTGCTTTATCATGGCAGAAAGGCAAATTGTAACCTGGTCCGGAAGATTAAGTACTTTCTGAAGCAAGTTACTAGCGAGCTCATCATTAGCAACATCCACCGACTTCATCTTTGCGGCGTAAAAGCTCGAGACATGGCTGTGTGATTCAGCAGTGGCAGTCTTTGGTTTGAGTGCTCGTTCAACACGAATTTGATCGCCAAAGACATTCGTCTTGTTACCGGATAGATGTTTGACTAGTTTCTCCGTAGCCTTTGAAAGCTCACCAACGATAAGGAGTTCGCAAGGAGCAATGTGAAGCAATCTTGTCTCGATCTCGCTTCGCATGAACCCATCCTCAAACTCGTCGTAGATGATATCTCCCGTGGTCGGTTGAACGGCGACAATTCCCACATTGACTTTCTCGTCATTGCCCCAGCCCCTCGCGTTTGTCTCCGTTAAGCACAGGATGTAGCCAGTGGCCAAAGTACCCGACGTCCCAACGGTAGATGCTTCTAGGCTCTCCATATCATCAATGTAAGTACTCTTGGTGTACACGTTCGTCAATTTACGAACAAATGGCGCATTGCGATTATCTCCGGCGGCTTTCAGTGCGGCAGTCTCCAGCTGTCTGACGACACCTACTTTATGGCCGGCGGAAACGAGACGCTTCACATGAACATGTAGCCTTGGAACAGGTATACTCGCAGAGGCGAAACGGTCAAGGTGGGATTCCGACGGGTCTATATAGCCTCAGTACTCTGTTTAATCCGAAAGTATACACTGAGATCAACTTACGCTCATCGTACCGGAACTTGCCCGGAATACATACAATGCTCAGTTCCTTTGCCGCGACCCTCGCGTCTTCACCGAAGAATCGAAACTTATACCCGACCTCGACTAGTAAAATCGTATCCATATGTTTTCGCTTGATCTCGACAACCTGTTTCTCCATCGGTGTAAGCTTGCCTCCTTTCTTCCCTGCTGCTCTTCCTTTTGTCTGAACCGGTGGTGGCGCTTCTTCATCGTCTTCGCCCTCCACCACACCCTCCTCTGTAGGAGTCGCTTCGCTGGCACTCTGTCGACTAATCCCAATGGCACAATCTGCGCCACCGAGTTTCCGAACGAATTTCTGATGTAGTTTCTGTCTCTCCTTCTTCCGTTGTCTTGCCTCCTCACTGTCTTTTTCCGCTGTTTCTATTGCATCCGTAGCAACAGCGGGAGAGCTCGCAAACCTCAAAAGTTCGGTCCGTTGGCTGCTTGTTGGTTGCGGCGCCTGCTCGACACTTGAGGGCTTTGGCTTCGCGACCGGTGATCGCTGTTCTGGTTGGAATCCATTTGTCTTCGAACGCTTCGGTGCCGGGGCTACGGTATTCTCGTCCACATCCTCCTCCAACTTGCTTGTGTTTTCGGCTTCTTTCGGTTCGTTAGTTCTAGGACTTGATGGTGGACTGCTGGCTGCGTTGGGCGATTGCTGCGGCGCAAGCGGTTTCTTGGTGAAGAAGCTAGAAATCGTGGGTTGTTTTCGCTTCAAGCTTGGAGAAGAGGATGCAGACGACTGAGATGAGGGCAGAGGCATGATTTATCTTCCAGGGATTTGTTCGGGGTTGGTCCGAGTGTTGAAGGGTTCGACAGCTCTGGGATCCAAGTCTTCGAAGTCTCAGGATCTGTTCACTGTCGAGACTCTAGATTGAATCACCGCTCTGAATGTCAAAGGATTGGCCCCATACCAAGTGGAAATATGATGGTAAGAGCCAGAGAATTTGTGTGGGGAAGATCACTTAAACCCGACCTCAACTCCTCGCGGCTCGAAGCTTGACGCGTGGGAAGCTGCTCCTCAGCGCGCGTCAGCGTGTTGATTACCTAATTTGACATTTTGCTGGTTAACGTAATTCCCGGGTGATCCGGTCATCACGGGTGATCCGGTCACCCCACCAAAATATATATACTAGTTGATCTTG